>JANHGL010024276.1:0-22298 GCA_024611195.1 Ceyx melanurus
AGGGTATAAAAAGAGCTGTAAATTAATAAATAAAGGCTTCTTGGCATCTTGGTGAAGAAAATCGTCTCTTCCTCACTATTTATCCTCCTCTGGCAACTGGCAGATAAGCAACAGTTCTGGGGTACAAATACTATTTACTGCAGGATTTAATTAAAAGATGCTTGTTCAGGAAAAATACAACAACAACAAATTCTGAAATGCCAGTGGTATTATATGCAGGAAAAATAGGTAAGAAACCACAATTTTGAAGACTTTGTTTATTGTATGTACACTTTGAAGTCCGATTTATGAGCTGAATTCAAGAACATGTAGAGGTGATCTCTATGGGTGAGGATTTTGTATTGTGGGGTGGGAGAAGCAAGTAGAATCCACAGGGGACTCCTGTATTTCTTATTGCCACCTTCTTTTCACCCATGGGGAAGGGCTAGTTATCCACATAGTCATAGAGTATTATTTAAAAAGTAGCAAGTTTTCCTCATCTACCCTACTCTAAAACTGTGCTCCACGGGCTGGTGAGTTGAGTCATCCACATGAAGAAACTGGCCATGTGTGACCCAAATCAATTGTTGCCATAACCTGCCAATATGTAAATAGGTAACTCTAACTTGCATTTATCTGTGAGCAGGGAACTTGTTAGGATTCTCAGAGCTTTGAGTTGGGGTTGAGGTGACTGTGGGTCTGCAGAGAATTCTGTTCGTGGGAGCTGGACCTCCTGGTGGACCCATGTGTTGTTAAAGCTGGAAGAGGAAAGGAGAGATGTGTGTGTACTCCCAACACTGAATGTCCTAAAAGGAGAAAATATTTCACGGAAAAGATGGTGGAATTGGCTGGCATTCAGAACAGATGTAGCCCTCACAGTGAGCAAACCTGTTACAGCAATAATCTGGATGAGTTCTCCACTGATGTCCTTAAAGTGAACTGCTGTCCAGAAATGTTTGTTATACAGAACACCAGCCAGGAAAGAAAAGAACATGTGTGATACACACTTTCTTCCCCCGAGAACAAGGTCACACTGCAGGTAATGTAAAAAGCTACTGTTTTCAAACCTTCCTGGTCAAAGTGCAGAATTACAAGGGTAGGCTGTATGCATTCATATGGAAAATGTGCTCCACTCTGATGAGCTACAGGAGGGTCAGGACTTCCCAGAACTATTCTCAAGTGATCTTAAAGGATGAATACCACAGATTTCATCCTCTGCTTCTTCCCGGTGCTTTTTCAATAGCACTGCTGGAGAGAATAGCTTAACACAAGTGGCCTCAGTTTTCAGTCAGTGTATTTCTTATGCTGACACTGATAAAAGGAATTTGAAAGGAGGGTCCTAATTCAGTTTGTATTTAAAGCCGAAATAATCTGTCCTTGGCTTGCACATGTGTCGCTGTCCAGGTTAAGAGGGTGTAAAAATGCTGCTGACAACTCCCGTTAGAGAGTCCCTTAGGAATTATTACAGTGTGGGGTAATTAGCAGTGTTCCAGGGAAGCTGGCAGGGAGCTCCCTTTCCCCTTCAGGGACTCCGTTAAATAACTCAGGTTCCCCTGGGATTTGCACAGCCCTCACTGTATGGTGGACCAGGATTTAAAGCAAACAAACACGTAGCTACGACCAGACACCAAACAAAAACCAGCCTAGCTGGCGTCTAAACGCAGGCTCCTGCAGCCAGACCTAGACAAGCAAATAAGCGATGTTGCTAAGGGCGCACGCTCCGACAGCAGCTCCTGGCGTGTTCAGTGGGAATTGCTGCCTCCTCCGTGGGATGAAAACCAGGTCATTTGCTGAGTGCCTGAACATGGATTTAACAGCCTCAGTAGGGGTGGATGTGGTTTTCCTCTGAGGAACTCTTGGCCTTATGTTACATGTTTTCCACAGCACACACTTCCCTCCCCATCCCTGAAAAGAAAAACTAAAAACCTCTGACTGCTGTAAATCAAAGAAAATTCATAACTTGCTTGAGGTAAAACAGCTGTTGATTTAAGGCTCGACATCTTTGGGAGCACATTGCTGCTAGGAAGATAAAATTTTTTTTGACAAAGTTGTGACCATAAAAAATCACAAGGATTTAGTCAACATTTAGAGAGGTTTTGCATCTCCCTTATAATAAATAACAGTAATAATAGCTCACTTTTATATGGTGCTTCCCAGATTCAAAATGCTTTACAAACACCACCTAATTAATCTTATTGAAATACTTTCCCTTGCAATCCATTGATATAAAGTCCAAAATGCATCTCATAAAGGGGGATGATGACTCATAAAATGCAGCATTTTCCTCACTGTGTGACTATCACTGGCTTTTAAAATGGCAAATATAAAAATCACACACCTTTATATTTATGCAGTCTATTCTTCAACTACTACATCTGTGCAGTGGCCGCTAATGGTTAATTTGGGCTGAGGACATGACTGGAATTTGGATCCTTGATCCCCTGGTCACTTCATTCCATGTGCTGGGATTTGTTCAGATTACAGGGTACTCATGGCAGTTATCAATCAGTCTGTCAAGGCTGATGGTCTCCTGCTCCTGCTTGAGGTCTGTGGGTGAAATGGGCTGCTCCAGGGAGGCAGGTCAAAGTGGGCATCAGTCTGGGCAAGGCAGTAGGTGGGTTACCTCCCTCTCTGCAAGGTCTGCAGAGACATGAAGGGAGAACAGCATTGGTAGCTCTTGTAAATGCTCCCAGAAATCCTTACTCTCTTTTGAGAATGTAAAGGAGATATGAAGGGGACACTGGTCTTGTGTTCCCCTTCCTGTATATCCTATCTCATACCATGTCCCCGAAGGAACATGAATAAAGCCTGTGGTGGAGAAAAGGGGGTTTTGTTAGTAGAGTTTCTAACATGTATTTATTGACTGACAATGTATTGGGTGTGCACAGCATGTTGTTGGGAGGGGGAGGTGGGAGGAGGGCTACATGGATGGGTCTGTGAGAAAATGCTAGAGGCTTCACCTGTGTCTGACAGAGCTAATGCCAGTCAGCCCCTAGAAGCACCTGCTGCTGGTTAAGCCCATCAACAATGGTAGTAGCAGCTCTGGGCTACTTCGTGAGAAAATAAACAAAGCTGTGACACAGCAGTTGGAGAGGGAAGTGAGAATATATGAGAGAAATAATTGTGAAGATACTAAGGTTGGTGGAGAAGAAGAAGGAGCAGCAGCTTTGGGTACCAGAACAGAGATTCCCCAGCAGCCCATGATGAAGACTGTGGTAAGGCAGGTTGCAGCACTTGGAGGTTAATGGTGGAGTAAATATCAACCTGCAGCCCATGGACACATGTAGAGGGAGGAATCCATGATGGAGCAGGTTTGCTAGCAGGACTTGTGACCTTGTAGGGAACCTGTGCTGGAAACAGAGTCTATTTCTGAAGGACTATACCCCATGGAAGGTACCCACATTGGAGCAGTTTGTGAAGAACTGCAACCTGTGGGAAGGGTTTACATTGCAGAAGTTCAAGGAGGACTGTCTGCTGTGGGAGGGATCCCACAGTGAAGCAGGAGAATAGTGTGAGAAATCCTCCTCCAGAGGAGGACAGAGTGGTAGAAACAATCTGTAATGAACTGACCGCAACCCCCTTTCCCTTCCCACCTGTGCTGCTCTGGGGGAGGAGGTAGAGAATTCAGGAATGAAGTTAAGCCCAGGAAGAAGGGAGGGGTGGGGTGACGGTGTTTTGAGAATATTTTTTTTTTGGTCATTACTCTGATTTGATTGGTAACAAAATAAATTTTCTTCAAATTGAGTCTGCTTTACCTGTGATGGTAATTGGTGAGCAGACTCACAAATCTTTCATTATACTTTCTCCTTCCTATCCAGATGAGAAGGGGGAGTGATAGAGTGTCTTTGTGGTGACTTGACCCTGGCTGGACACAAGTGTCCATCAAACAGTCAATATTTTTGTGAGAATTCCACCAGCCATATTGTTGACTTACTGGCAATAATGGCAGATCAAGGTTTCCCTGCTGTTCTCCCGCAAAAAAAACAACCCCTCTGTGTTCCCAGTGCAGAGGACATGCCCTCAAAAGCTGGAAACACAAAACGGGGTTTCAACTACAGATTTGTTATGTCCAGCATATGCAGTACCTTTATCAAAAAGATTAGGTAACTTTACAACTTTCACCATTGTTTACTGCTTCTTACTTAAAAATGACTGTAGAGAAAAACCCTTACCATCATTAAACTGACTAAAGGTGAAGCCAAACTCAAGCTAACCTTTGCACCAGACACAAATACTAATGACTCTTCATGCTAATATACTTTACTTTTTCTTTGACTTACTAATTACTGCTAAACCTATGGTAACATTTTTTATAGTAAGCAGTAAGGTAATTGCATAGCTGTGGGATTATCTTGTGGGATGGGATAATTGTTAAGTACTTTTGTTTTCTCTCTGTAGAAATTTTGAAAGACCGTATTTTGGGTCTTGACTCTTATTTATGTGAATGCTGCTGTACTCCATATAAGTAATACCAGAAGCATTACAGTGAATGCAAAAATAGTTTACTAAGTCTACAAGGCCCTTTTAAGCTGACAAAATGGTACAAAGTGTCCTTAAAGATTTATGAGAATCAGACTGTTGGGGCTCTTGTTTAGCTCAGATCTGTGCTTGGTTTAAATCAGTTTGTTGACTGAAGAAAATGACAGCAGAAGAAACTGAAACCTGGGGAGTTTCCTTCCCCTCACAGGCAGGTCTTTTTGCAAACCATACTTTAAGGAGTGATGCGTGATTCTTCTGTGACAGGTATGTTTTTTTGGATCGTCTTGCTACTAGTACTTTTTTTGTATTTTGTCACATCATGTGAATTACATTTATATCACATTTACAGTGTAATCACTGTGCTCTAGTTACACGTTTGAGAATGACCATGCTTAGCTATAAATACCATTTAAGCCTGAAATGTTTGAGATATCCAAGCATTAATTTGTTGTTCAGGCTATTCTTTACATTTAGTACTGAGCACAGAGCCTTCTTCCCTTGAACCAAACCACATTGTCAGCTGGATGAGAGGAAGACTAATGAAAACTTTGCTGGTAAGCTGGAATCAGCACTGCTCACCAGCTTTTAATTGATGCAAGTGCTAAGGAATTGATGTGTGTGTGTGACTACTTAGTGATAAGTAGAAAATAGGGAAGGAAAAACGTATTATCATATTACTTGAAATTGTAATGAAATCAGTATGTAGCAGTTAATAGCTCCCTCTTTGCAAATATCTATGTATAGAAATGCTCTGGACAGATGCTCAGACTATTCTACTATTAACAGGATACAATCTCAGAGCCTACAGAAGACCTGAGAAATAAATCAGAATGTGGCATTAGCTAATAAGGAGCTGTGGAGGACAGGGGAGTCCAAAAAGCATATGTCTTAGATCACATGGCTCTTTCAATTGTTATTTTTTCTTAAACCCAAAAGGTGTACTCTTCATTTTACAGAGCAGTGGGTAAAACTTCCAGATAAGATAAAGGAAACAGAGGGTCAATACTCCTCTCTACTGAAGCATTGAAAGCCACATATTCATATGCAAGAACAGTGGGTTACGTTATCATTTATTTTGGGAGATATGGATTTGAATCTTTGGGAAAATACCTGTTTCAGTGAAGGTTTTAGTGTCACAGTTTTGAGTTTAATCATGTAGGCTGCACTTCATTCTTTTTCGGGTACCTAGGTCAAAATCCCATGAGCACAGAGGTGACAACATTGCCAATCTGACAGCAGTATCACAGCAAATCTATGGTTTTGACTATAGTATAGTTTTCTTATCTCCTTTGATATCAACACCTCTTCTGAAAGAGCTGTTAAAGAGAACATCCATAACTTTTGGTCTTGTCATATGAGAAGAATAAATATAACTGTGTGTGTATGAAGAGTTTTTGACAAGTAATGGCAATGTCCCACCTCAGCCTCTTCACATCCTCTGCTGTCAACTCATACATTATTAATAGGGTTGTTTTTCAGATTTTGTACATTTTTTTCCTTTAATGACTTTTTTGATTGAAATAAAGGCAGTTACAGAGAAAATTCTAAATAATTTCTTAAGCATTAAAAAAATCAGTTTAGCTCCCTTTAATCATGTCTACATATCTGATGAAAGATGAGCAGCCTCTCTGTAATCCTGGAAGCCCTGTAAAAATCTCTTTCTCTGTATCCTTATTCTTAGAGATCTGTAAGGGGCAGTTAGGATAACTCTATGTAGATTTAGGCCTTTTGTTTATTTTGACCCTTTGTTTATTCTCCCCAAACACTACTATTCTTTATTTATATATTTTTGAATTTCAGAAGCAGAGGACTTGTTATAGCCAAATATAGTTCTTCCAACCTAAACCAGACTAATATTTTCCAACCCACATAGCACAGTGTTGAAAGAACAGAAATAAATAAATCAGCTGGTGAACCATTATCATTCACTTTAGTGAAATGTAAAACCAAATATAGCTGTCATTTTCTAACTTCCATTGAAAATAAATTGAAAAAGTATATCATTCTTTAACCTAACAAAGAAACAGAGAACTGCCTAATACTCTGTGATGCACAGTCACTTGTGCATTGCAGATATAATATATATTACAAAATGAAAAAAAAAAAAAAAAAAGAAAAAGAATGAAGTAGTGAGATGGTTTAAAGTTGTAAAAGTGGCTTATCATATCCCAGAATCATAAAAGTGTCATTTGAAAAAGAGAGAAAATAAAGAAGGAAAAAAATCAATTAGGAGTAGGCAAAGTAGATAGTGGTTGTTTCTATCTTCCTACACTGCTTTGCAGCCACTGTATCAAGTAGATAAAAGGGTAGGTGGGTGTGGGTGTTGTAAAAGTCCAATATTGGAATAGTCTCAAACCCTCAGCTTTCTGAAACAGTTTATAATGCCGAAGTATTTTTTTTCCAAGGTTGTCAACATAATTATAAAGTTTTATTCTGAAAAGTAAAATAAATTTACTATCAATTTTCTTCCAGCTTGGTGGATTGAAGTCGCAAAAGGAAAGCAAAGAGTAAGTCCTCATACTTTGTCAGTGTGTTCAGAGGAATGTGAAGCTTTGGTAGAGCAGATGAATGAGCAGGGTTGTGCTCCATAGGACATCCTCTCTTTCCAAGTACCTGACCTGGGAGTCAGTCATGCTGAGGACAGTTGATCTTTACTCTTCATTGACCAGACTAAGAACTGAGCCTGGTGAACTTGTGTAGTTTGATGGCTTCAGCTGCACAATTCATGGTTGCCTTCCTACAACCAGACCAAGACTACAAAGCTGATTCCCAGGGCAATGTGACAATGATCATTTAACAATAAATCTCCCTCAACCCAGAAAATTTTTGACCAAGTAGCTATGCTTGGAAAAGAGTTCTTAGGTACTCTCACTTGTCTCATTTACCACTCAAGGGTGGTTCAGACCAGTTTCTGGCACTTAGTGCCTCATTATTACTAAAACCTATAAGAATTGCATAGTCATTATCTTGGATTTAAAAACAGCTCAGTGGAGAAGTGGTCCATCGTAAGGGCTTCAAATAGCCTGTGCCAGAGTGTAATTGCTGACATGTCTGGGGTGCTGACAGCTAATGAAATACAGACTAATGAGAAACCCTCTCACAAAGATAAATTTTATGCAATATGGTTATACATTTAAAAGCACTGTCCAGTTTCCCTGGAGCAGTTGCTGATCACACATTAATCAGCCTTTAGAAAAGACCGTTAGCAAAGGGTTATAAAGTTTAGCCCTGTTAAGAGGAAAATACTAGTACTGTAAAATATTTTTCAATAGACAAAAATACAATGGCTTGCTTCAGAATAAAAATGGCAGATGCCATGTTTAGGGGAAAGTAAAGAGTTACACAGTGTTCAGCTCCTTCAGAGGACCTCAGGAGACACAGGACATGAATTATATTCTAATTTATAGTATCCTAATTGTGTCAGTTGACATGGACAAATAAACAAAGCCTTTTTCATATAATATACCTGACAAGCATCTATTACAGCATCCTCCAGAAGCAATTTCCAGTGAGCTGTATTTTCATGCATAGTCTTATTAAAAAGTTAAGGAAATTGGAGAGTATATTTGACAAATAAAATGAGAAAATTAATGGAAATGGATAATCCACTCAGATATTCAGAAAAAGTGTATGAAGGACCAAACACAAAGGCACAGGAGAGGAAATACTTCAATTCATGAAGAGATAAGTGAATGATACTACTTGTTTGCTCTCTTTTTCCTTAGCATTATTAAATTACATACATGCATACAGTAGCTCCAAGAAATACTAACCAAGACTGGAACTATTTTATATTAAATCCTCTATATACACTAAATGTGACACAGTTTGATTCTCCCTTCTTCTTCCTAATCCTCCAAAATATCCACTTACACTTTCTACTCAGAGTAAGAAACACACAAATTGTAACTGAATGCTGAACACTATTATTATTACAATAATTTTGCTTTGGCCATAGAGAGCTTCACGGTGTCACGTAATATGAATTATTTCCTGGTTTGTGAAGAAAGGCATATAATGATTTTGTTTTTACTTCAAATTGTCCACTATTTCCTGCAGCAGTCTTGAGGAAAGTGTATGAAATACTTCATACTTTTACTCAATTCCTTTTAAATAAAAGATTTAAAATGTGAGATGAGGACAACTGCACACTTTAAATGTCATTATATGAGGTTCTGTGCATGACTGTTCATTTTGGAGCCACTGGCAAAATCAAACTGGTTTTGAACTTTTCACCTGCCATAGGAGTGCATATTAGCACATGATGGACAAATCTGCAACTTAATATAGTGGCTGCTTTGTAAGTTACAAGTCTTACATGGGCTAGAAAAAGTAGTGTGCAAGATTATTGTCAACAGAATCCATCCAAACTGTATTTTGTCTTCATTGTTTAGAGCACATTCTGCCCAAGAAGCTGTTTTTACAAAATTTCCTTAATTGATTTTTATTGAGCAAGGAACGATTGGCAAGAAATTATTTACAATATTTGGCACTGCATCAAATCCTCTTTTGGATGATAATTATTATATTTATCTTCAATTAGGGGAGGCAGTATGAGAAGATAACAATAAAATAAACCACAGTCTGTGGGATGCTTTAGATGTGGAATTGATCACATGTCTGTGACTTTTCCATTGTAGCCCTGTTCCTGGCACCCAGTCAAAGTCCTGACAACAATGATTCAGGTTCTCATTCTTACTGAGCATCCTCTTCTATTTCTGTAGAAAGCCTTTTGGCTCATCTGGTTTCCAAACAGGTGTATCCCTTTTTTCTGTACCTCATTAGGCACCTTGCCAAGGAGAGAAAGGCTGATTCAACTTTCCTGTCAAATGGTCTCTTTTAAAGTGGCACCTTTGAAAGTGAGATCCAGTATTTTGCTGATGCATTTCGGCTCAAGGTTGGGAGACAACAGAACATTCCTGGTTATTCCAGAAAAAAAATTCATAAGTAATAGTGATCACAAGAGCTCTTTGTTCCTGCATATCTCACCAAAAATATATATATTGCATTCTGGCTATTTCCAGTCACAGTTGCCAACATATAATAATGGATAAATAGACCTTTCATAGGTTTCTTAAGGTGGGATTACTGATATGAAAAAAAAAGTTTTTCAGGGGTTTTTATTTGGGAATTTTTTTATTTATTTCCTTTGGAGTGAAAGGGCCCATACAGAAACTGAAAAAAAACCCCAAACCCCAACAGATCCTTAATATAAATAAGGTTACATCTGATGTATTTAGCTTCTACATGTTTGGGCTGGAGCCCTCCCACAAACCTGCTGGGCTGTTCCTGCTCTGGGAACTGCTACTGCAGTCCCAGTGCTTTTCTGTGGAGGCCTGGCTTGCTGCCCTACAATCCAGAGATCACCCCTGTGGCTGTGACCAACCCCCTCTGGCCTCTGCTTTGGGAAGCAGCCCCTGGGTGGATGAGGGCTGTGAGGCAGGAGCTGCCCAGCTGTGGGGACAAGGCTGGCTGGCTCCAGACGCAGAGCCTGCTTGGGTCCAAATCTGGGCTCAGCACCACAAACCAGGATGCCTCTTCAGCTACCAGCCTCAGCCTGGGCCAGAAGAGCTCTATAGAAACATCCCACACACAGTTGTGCCACTGTAACACCTGCTCCTGTAAACCCTACTCTAAACTTCTATTACACAGGCTTAAAAATTACTAATTTAAAGAAAACAAAGGAAAAAAATTAATTTAAGGAGCTCTTGATAATGCCAGCTAATGTGGCCATCTATCCAGAACAATAAGATTATATACACAAGTTACAAAGAATGTTTGCAAACATTATCGTTAATGTGCACACCTTATCAACATACATTGATTTTATGAGCATCCTTTAATTTAAATAGCTTTGATTTTCTGTCTGGAAGACAAAAGAGGACATTAATAGCCATTGCTTACTGAATTTACAGAGCTGTACATTAGCTCCTCTAAAATGATCTTGTGTTTATTGTGCTTTAACTATTAATATTTAAAAGAATATTAAAAATGTTGGAAACCCAAGTCAGGTAGACACTATAGAAATAAATTGCATATTTGATATTAATTCACCCTGCTACTTCCTATCATCTTCTATAAAATTATGTACTTCTTGCAAAGCTACCAACAACAATCTCTGTGTGCCTGTTTATTACCTGTATAGATATCATTATTCCCCTGTGACAGCAAAGTCAAATTCAAGGCATTTTTCATAAACTAGGAAAAATTACCTTTCCAGTGACATATGACACAACCTTCAACTACTAAATGAATCCAAGAAAAATTATCCTTTGGGAAAAGACCTTGCACATGATTTGTCAGCCTTAAAAGTATTTTTTGAGAAAGTTAATTCTGAGAGTCTGTATAACTGAGCAGTGTTTTCTGTTTATATTTAAACTGTGCTCTGCTGTGATGCATTTCAAAATCCAAACTACAGAAAAAAAAAATTTGCTTTGCTATATTTTAGCTGTACAAAGTCTGTTAGACCCTCATGGTGAGATCTGAGACGTTATTGGAAGTCTCACATAAAAACCTTATTTGTAAATGTCACGTCATGATTTTCAGCACCGAGGTCTTCCAAGAGATTGATGCTGTGATGAGGAGCCTGAGGAATGGAGTCTAAAACAGGTGAGATGTCTGGGGATTGACAGGGGAGTTAAAGCAAGATGAAGTGGCTGAAGCAAGAAGCATCAGCTTTGAGGAGGAGGGGAGGACAAAAAGGTACTCATAAGGAGAGCACACTAATTCCAAAACCTCACCTAGATTTAACCTTCCTTCTGCTGTTGATAATGATGTGTCTATAAATCCCATTGGCACCTGGGCTCCTTAGTGCTGGTCCATATGTAGGATGATAACCTACAGATGCTGCTACTGCCCTCAGTTACAGGGATGGGGTGAATACACCACCTGCCCACAGCTCAGGGAAGGGTTAATAAAAGGCTTAGTTACCTCCCCAAACTGAGATAAAGCTGTGGCTCTGAATCAGCAGCTGTGAGACATGGTTGTTTGGGCATCATAGAGCAGCAAATGGTGAGTTTGTCATCTGCCTTGGAGGGGCTTCAGAGGTACGGGCTGATAGGAGTAGTGGAAAAAACAATGTGAAGTGGAAAGCTACTAAATGAGGAGCTAGGAAGCTGCAAAGAAAGAGGGAGAGGTAGGGAAGGATGATCTGCTATTGCTTGTTTCAGAGTTGGTGGAAAAAACATCTCTGGTCATCCCTGCTCCCACCTGAATGGGCTGGGCTATAATGTCTGAAGTTAGTGTAGGGGCTGATAGCTGAGTTTGCAACTCCTTGCATTTACAGAGTATGATTTCTGACCTATTTGATATTTGTGGGGACTGGTGCTCTTATGGTTGGGTATGGGATGAGGATGCTTGACTTCATTGCAAGCACCTGCTCAGAGCATTCTTCTGCTGCCTTGGTGGGATTCAGCTGTGCAGTACAGCTTGGTGCTGTGTAGAGACTCTGAGGCTACTTCTAATGGCAGCACTGTGTGGCACTTGGTCTCACACAGATGATCTTGCTGAAAACCACATTGGATCAGCCTGAACAGCACAGTGTTTAATCCAGCTAAACCTTTCCATCCCAGCTGGATCACAGTTCTTCCAGGTAATGCTATGCTATATATTCAGGTACTTCCTACTCAGTGAAACTAAAAATACTGCAAAGGTATTTGGTGTTTACTGAAGCAGGGTGACACTGTTAATCTCCTCCATCCTGCAGTCTAGGAAAATTAAATTTGTCATCTGCATATGTATGTAGTGTTAAAATTGAATTTTCCTGGAATCTGGAGAGTTTGCATTTCAGACAAAACCATGTGAAATTATTTATGTGTGTAAGTTTTCAAAAGCCAATTGAGCAGCTTGCTCAGGGGGGAGGGCCATGAGTAAAACTCTGATGAGTGGGACAGGCAAGATGGTCACAGCCCTGCAAAACAGGGATCTGTCACTGGATGACTCATAGCACCTGGCTAGTGGTGAGTGTAGTTGCTGGTGAGATGGTCGGACTGATGGTGAGCTGGGGCTGAGAGGCATCATGATTGATGTGTTTTGTAGGAAGCTAGGCCTGGCACAAACATAGTTTGTGGTGCACGTATGTTGTTTCTGATTCAGCAGAGACTATTTCGGAGGCAGATTGCCAGTGCATGTCTGCTGGTGCTGGTAAATATGTAGAAATACCTGGTAACTGATCATAGTCTGGTCTGTGTGAAGGTTTGGGTGGGAAAAGGTGAGGAAAGAGTGATAGGAGTAACTGATGCGTGGTAGAGTCATGCAGAGTCAGCTGTCTCTGTAGCTGTATCCCGAGCAACTGCTGAGATGTGAGCACAGGGTGAAACTTCGCTCACTTGTGTGTCATTCCTCACTCAATGTTATTGCAACTACTTTCCCCCCTCCTGTCTTCTCAGTAGAGAAGCATTTGCTCATCACTGTTTTGCAGTGGGTGGCTGTTCAGCTCACAGCAAATTCTGGAACGTGCTGGGTTCTGCCAGCCATTGCTCTCTCTGTTTCCATAGGGTGTAGCAGCTGAACACCATGCAGTCTTTGGTGACTCCTTTTTTCAAAGGCTTTTTTATTGTTTGGAGTGATAAAACTAGCAAAGGGGTACAGGAATACAGGGGTTATGGAAGAAGACTGGCTGTACTAGGAAGTGAGTTGCTGAGGTTTTTTTTTGCAGTCTGTATTAGTGAGCTGTCTGTTGGACTATCCTTCCTACTTTGTTCTGTTTGCTTGAGTTGAACTTACTGTGTTTGATCTTAACTAAGACTCATAGAAACTGCTGCCTACTGTCTGGTAGTGTGTATATGCAGAAGAGTTTACTGGGCTTTTAATCCTTGGCAACTTCACTAAACTTCAATACCTGCTGTGACGTATTCCTGTGCATCTCCCTGTCTCTTTCTTGATAAAGAATAGCTCTACCTGATCATGGCAAACTACATTTTCCAATGTGTTATGTTGTCTATCCCTTGTTCTCATCATATGTCTTAAAGATTAAATCTAATTTTAGTAAAATCCAAGAGCTGACATTTAAAATTACCCCTCTCTTTACCAGCAAGGTTACCTGATATAGGACTATTTGATTTATTTGGAGACTTTCAGGGATGACTTATTTTTCTTTCTAAGTCTATATTTAGTAAGAGAGAACGCAGAGGAGCCGGGTAGCTTAAAATAAGACTTGTAAGCTTAAAGTAGTTTGTTGCATTTAATGTGTATGCAAAATAAAATGAAGTTTTGTTCGGGGGCTTAAAATGTACAAAATTTTATTCTAGTGTCTCCCACAGCTCTTAGCATTAAGGAAAGCAACAAAAAGGGTTAATAAAAGTAACAAAAAGAGCTCTGTAAAAATTAGAAAAGTCAGAAACATTCTCTTTGCTCCTTTCAGGAAGACAAACTGAATACAATTTCACTGTCTACAGTTCCTCCCAGTAATGTATGAGGATGTGTTTGTGCAGTTCTGTAGGGTCAGGGGACATCTGAGCTATTAGTGCTGTATTAGAGAACATGTATTGTGACCACACTAGACCCAAGTCCCAATCTGAATGTCCTTTGCAGTGCTTATGTCCCCTGGCAATTTAAATTTTTTACATACATTTTTGAATGTCTGTGCTTTACCATCAGCAGAATCTGCAGCTGCAGCGTGTAAATCCACCCTGAATTTCAGAAGCAAGTATTCTATGATGTTGGGTCTGATCATTCATCTTTTCTGAAAGTGGGATTAGTGGGAGTTTACCATTATCTAGCTTTACTTCTCATGGAAAGCTGTTGCAAAACTAATGACGCTAAGATACATGAACATTTTTCTTGTGGCAAAAATCACACAAGTCAGAGCTTACCACTTACATTTTCCAAGACAAGTTTGATGATTATCCTGTAAATGAGCATTGATTTTTTTTTCTGTAGATTTCTATTACTTTCAATCCTAGAGAGATTGTTCTGTCTTCTTGCATACCTATTATAAATGTTTAGCAAAAAAAATTTTCTCCATACATTTTTTTTTAATTAAAAAAAAAAGAAAAAAGAAAAAAAAGAGATGGCCTAACCCCCAAAACAGAATCTCCCCCTTGTCCATGATGCTCTGAAGGCCAGATCTTGTCTCTTTAGTGCAGCTAGAGATTTGTGTGCTTCTATAACTGGATGATCCACAAGGTGGCACTAAAGAGAAAAGTGACAACTTGCCTAATAAAAAGTGAAAACCAAAGGCAAAATACCATATGCTGAATCAATATTATTTTAATTAGGAGCATGTTTCTTTATTGTCAGTTAAATTTTATTTTGTGAAAAGCCTTAAAGCTATGTAACAGCCAAGATTGTTCATTGCCCCCATCCCACATCAAAAGTTAAGTTTTAAAGAGAATGAATGAGACATAGGTCTACTTATCACAGTTACAGAATCGCAAGGAGGATAATTGTGATCAAAATGTAGTTAATTAATTTTCTTCTCTAAGGAATTCAAATGAACTAAAAGCCGAAATCTTCTTTTCAGTTATTAGTCATGTTGGTAAGAGATATGGCACAAAGAATTATTTATCATCTGCAATGTGAATAAGTTTTCTACCAGAATGTTTTCATTGCTTAATTTTCATGCCTTTGAGTACTCTGGTCTTGTTTCATCAAAAAATAATTTGAAATAATATGGCTCTGTGATCAAGACTTTTATATCAACAGGGGTTAAATCTTGTCACTTTGATAATGAGTATGAATTCTCACCGAAAACTGCTTAATCATGAAACTCCTTTTGAGCTCCTAGTTACAAGTGCAAGGTGATATCAACACTTTTCTAACAGGAGAGTGGCAGCCATGACTGTTTGGTAGAATGCTGGCCTGAAACCTATAATGAAATAAATTGCATCAGAGTAACTTCTAGACCTTTATAACCAATCTAGCTATAGTTTTATTTCTTCCAAGATGGGTCCCTATGGGATCAGTACTGTTAAGGGCTGTAGAGGGCAGGAGTTTACTTGCAGAGACAAAATAGAACCAGTGCATTAAAAAAAAAAAAAAAAAGTCGTGAAAGTGATTCTAAAATATTTTTCTGTGAGGTGAGCAGTATTACAGAAAACCTGGTATTATGCTCTTGGGACCCACCAAATGATCAGATGTATTGGTAGTGTATTTTGATCCTTAATGAAACTGCAACTTTGCAACCACCCTGGAAATCAAGAATGACCTGTGTGTGGCTTGAAAGACTGGAATCTAGAATTAGTAGGGAGGATTTTTTCATGTGTTTTAAACATTGTTTAAAGTTAAAGCACCGCTGATGCATTCAGAATAGTTTTATCACTGAGCTACTTAAAAAAAATAATCTATATCTGGTATTCTACATTCAAAGGCCTCATTCGATTGATTCGCATTATTCATTGTGTGAGGAAATAAAAGCATCCATTCCTCAGTATCTCAGTAAAAGCAAACAGAGGCAAATTTTGACCAAGACAGGCACTGAGGTAAATGATCCTGACCATTGAGCTGAATTCTTCTTCCCTTTCATAATTTATCCCTCCGTGTTCAGGACTCCCCATGGGCACTTGCTCCATGTTAAAGGCTAGCCTGAGGAAAGCCATGTTTCAGTGTGTGCCAAAGCACTTTGCTGGAATCAATTATAAAAACCCAGCAACCATAAACACGTGCTGATCTTCTCTGCAGTCCTTATGGAGGAGAAAGTTTAGAATCAATCAGAATTTCGACTGAGGAATTTCAGAGAGATTCTGTCTGTAGGTGTTTGCTATCATTTTTAAAGATCATGCTTCTCAAAGGATTGTTACAGGTTGTAGTTCCCTCAGCTGTTAATTTTTTGCCACTTTTCTCCAAAACTTGTCTATTTTACATTTATCCAGGATATTTGACAAGTTCTCCCTAATGTATTTTGATTGGGAAGGTGAAGATCAGTGAATATATCCTGCAGTTACTCAGGGAGTCTACAGCAGAGTACAACTGGTGGGGCTGACTAAACATATCCACATACTCATGTAGTGTCTACTGGGCACAAAAATGGGCCTGAGGCAGGTGATGGTAAAGCATAACAAATGCATAAGGAGGGGCTGTCTAGCTTAGCTGAATCAGGAGGCCTTTGAGGGAACTACTGTATTTTTCCTTGTGAAATGGACAATGGGATATTGAAAGAAACAAAAGAGCACAGGGTGTTTATAATATTTTACAAAACACACTAAACTCTGTCTACAATGATGCCCAGTATCAGATGTCTGAACATGTAGAGTTAAATGGGTGAAAAGACTATCCACAGGTGTTCTAAAAAACGTGATTTAATATAAATTTTAATTGAAATACACCCTTGCCCTCCCCACTACCATGTTCCTTGTATTTTTTCAGTGAAAAATGTGCTGAACTAGCAGATAAGACATGATCTAGGTGTTGAAATTCTGGTTCCTACCGCAATCTGGAGTTTCCAGAAATAATTCTTCTCTCCCTGAGACTAACTTCTTGCCACTAATTGATTTCAATTAGCCAGTTTTAAGTGTAATTATTCAGTGAAAGAAAAAAAACCAGTATTATATCTACGCTCTGCATCCCACTACTAACAACAAGACATTATTGAACTTGTGGAATTGAAATGCCTCATGCTTGGAAAAAAACACCTTCAAGAAGCTGTGTTTAAAAACACTGAGGAAAAAAAAACCCCTTTGTAGAGAAATTGAAATATACTTTAAGTAAAACTCACTAGTGCAGAATGAGGACACTTGTTTTCCTTCTTAAATTGCTGCCGAAATGAGGAAAAAGAAATGAAGAATAAAAAGAAAAAATGTTTGCTAAATAGATGTAGATTAATATGAAAACAAAACATTTGAGGAAAATAATACATCTCAGCCACCTGATTTAGAAATTTAAATTATCTACTTCTACTTTCATATGAGAATTAAATATGTTTATCCTAAAGCTTGAGATTGAAAATGTTGGCTTTTGAGTAAAAAATGTGTTATGATTTAGTAGGGTAGTAATGAGTAGTTTTAAAAGAACTGAAATTAAAGGAAAGTAAATGACACAGCACAAGGTGAATGGGTAGTCAGTGGGTGGTCCTGGGGGCCTTATGGTACAACACTTGCTCCATTGATGCCTCCTCAGATGTTCCTTCCAGCTTGAGAGGTGACTGAAAAGCACAAGGTGATGATAAGAGAAAGGAGAGAGGAGAAGACTCCTGATTACTGTCCTGTGGCAGACCTCCAGCTGCTCTTTACATAGGACTTTACTCACAGCATAGTGCAGCATCATGCCCTTTTATATCTGTTCCTTTATAAAAGGAAAAAAAATACAAACTTGTCCAAGATAAAGCTGTATCTAGTCACCTGGTCATCTCTAATTATAAACTAAACATAAATTGTGCTTAATGCCACCAGACTGAAGGAAGAAAGAAGGTCATCTATACAGGTGTCAGAAGGGCAAAGGAGCAGAGGAGAATGATGGAAGGAAAGGTCCTTTTCTTGGTATGTTTAAGCCAGCACAAATCACCGTGTGTCAGCTTGTTTTACAATTCAGTGTTTTTGGCTGTTTCGGCTTTTAATTAGGAAGTCTTTCCCTTAGCATTTTTCTTAGCAGCAATTTTTAAACTAAACAGAAGGTGTATTCCCCAGTGCCATATGTTAAACCTGACATGTTACTGAAAATGTCTTCTGGAAAAAAAACCAAACCCACAGAGAAACAAAACCAACCCCCAAAATACTACAGCTATGGTCTCTGTTCCAGTTCACTCTGTTGGCCGACTTGCAAGCTTCAAGACACAGGGGTCCCCTGTCAGGCAGTGGCACTTCTTTGAGGCATTAGTCATAACTCGAAAAGCCAAAGGATGATGGGCTGATAATTTCCTCTTTGCTTTTTTGGCAAGCTGTTCTGGCTTGGAAACGGTCATCTCCAGTCATCCACCACTTGGTCTTGTAAGTGGAAGCTCTGTTTGTGAGAGGTTAATAGTTAATAATAGTCTGAGAGGTCACCTTATCGATGTGTTTTGACCAATGTGTTAGCAGGCTATGAAGTGTCCATTTTAGCATTTAAAGAGAAGGGATTAAGAGCTATGGGCAACATTGTCCTTTGAAGTATGCAAGGAGAATCCATCTATGGGCACAGAAATGCCTGACCGAGGCTGAAAGGGTCAGTGGAGCAGATTGATGTGGGCTGATGTGGTCTTCTTCCCCTCTTAATTCTTCCTTGTGTAAATTCCAGTTGTTCCTGCGTTTTGCACAGGACATTTTCTGAGCTCTTTACCATGTGTTCTTTTTAGTGCATGTGTAAAGTCTGTCTGTAAACCTTTCATATACTCAGATGAATAAAGGATGGTTCACTCAGGTTAAAAAGCAGAAAAAGTCAGGCAGCCAATCTGCTGTTTGGATGAACCCAGCTTCATGATGCACAGTAAGGTTGCTCATTGACAAAGCTTTTCCTCCAAGACCAGTCTGAATACTGAGAGGTGTTTGTATGTAATTTTAACTTAACATAAACCACAGCTTTATGGAGGTCCCTCATCAGCTCTTTGCTGGCCACAGTATAAGCTGGTATAGAACTGGAAACTGTGCTTTCTGAAGTTTATCCATGTTTCTTCTAATACTTGTCTAGGGAGGGCCATCTCCATGGCAATTCAGTTAAGGTGAGACATGCTCTTTTATTTTGTATGAGTAACTGTAACTCTATCCTATACACTCATAAAATGAGATTGCATACAAGATGTTGATGGCCTAAGGGAAGTTTTGAACAACTGGGAGTCATTATCAAGATTTTGTTGAAAGAATGATCCATGATCTGATCTATTTTCCAACGGTCTTTGCAGAAAGACCAAAGGAGTTGCAAGCTTCAGAGGCAATACCCATAAAATCCATGCGTACATATATAACTGTGGACAAAAAAACCCCAAGAATTTTTCCCAAATGTACACAAATTGTTTCTTTGGAGCCTCGTGCCTTTGTGATTTCTCATCAAAATGGCTATATGTAACAATGTGTGCACAGAAATACTTGCAGAGAGTAACATTTGAGAACAAATTAGTAAGTTAATACCTCCCTTGACCTGTATGTGGTCAAACTACATTTTAGAAACCCATCATTACTAATATGAAGAAGAGGTTAATCTAGTAATGTACAGCATTAGAATGATAGATGAGTAGAGGCACACAAGCTATTTAACACAGTACCCAGCAGCACCTTCTTATCGTAAGTCTCCAGATTGACAAGAAGCCCAAGGAGGGACAGATGGGGGCTGAAAACCTCTTGATGCTTTGCTTGAGTAATGGGACCCAAGTTGGAGGTGAATATAAACAGCCTTAAGTCCCGTTGCTCATGCCTTTCTCCAGTACTTTGACTGTGCTATTTCAAGTTGGCTTAAAAGGAATTGGCTTCTTCATAGCATGAATCGTCAGTCTTTTAGATACCCTCTTTGATACTGGCCCTTCAATTCATAGACTAATCTTGTGAAAGATGAGTTGTGTGACTGACTCCCTCAGCTAGTTTGGGAAGATCTCAACCCTTGTGTATTGAGAAGGACAGAATGATGTTCCTGTGCTGTCACAGGCAGCTGTACATCCTTCTTTAGAAGTGGCTCAGCTGGTCAGCCCAACTGCCTGGCACTCACCACTTTTCTGAGAGGGCTTCAGAAAAGCCTTAACCCATGAAACTTGTAATGATTCAACTGTATGTAATTAAAAATTTACTAAAAATTAAAAAATATTTCTAAATGACACTCCGTTCCACATACTGTTCCACTGTATTCCAGGCTACTTCTCTTGAAGCACATCTTCGCATTAATGTTTCCCTACAATGCTGATAGGAACAAACATAACATAAAAAAAACATTGCAGAAAGTGATAGAGGGAAACATTGCCTGGTTTACTAATGCCCGATACTGACAGCCTGCATAGAAAATCTTAAAAGCACTCAGACACTTCTTTTGTGCCCACTTTTAAAGGGTTTAATGAAACATACAGAATCTGACATTTTAAACCTGTAGCTTTGGATGCTATTTTGCAGCGTCAGTTTGTTGTTAGTTTTGGGTTTGTTTTTTTTTTTTTCCAAATCACATAGCAATAGTTTTCTACCTTTCTGCCTCAAACTTCAGTCAACAAATAATAAAGGCTATTTTCAGATAATAAAGTGTTTCTGTTCTTTGGCCTGTTTTAACAGATGGGCAGACAAATAAAACCACATTTAATATATGGGAATGCTAGTGAGACTAGAGTAAAAACTCCTCCTAGGATATACCAACAAAATTAGCCAGTGTATCACCATACTTATAATTAAGAATAATTAAGATTACAAGCCTTTGTTAAGACTGAGCTGCAAGATAAAAACAAAGGCTCAATTCCTTCCAGGGAGAGCAGACCTGTATATAATCCTTAGGTAGGACTATATAAAGAAATATAAGGAATACATAAGGAAACTGATAGAGTCCTTACGCTGGTATTCATTAAACTAGTTTGAGTGCCAGTAAATGATCAGTCATATTCTGCAACAGCATGCAAAGTGAGATAACATTTCTAGAAGATGTACTAGATTTAGGGAAAACAGAGATTGGGCATTTCTTTAGGAAGTAAAATGGCTAATATATCACCTTTCATGAAACTCTGCAGAGTTGCACTGTTTATGAAAGAAGTGTAGGACTTGATTTTTTCTTTTCTTTTTTTTTTCCCCTTCACTATGGAAAATAAGGCCTTTATTCTGCAATATTTTATGTATGCATTTAACTTGATGTACAGCATATACAGGACTGAACGCTGCGGATAAACACATCTGTAACTGCTTACAAGATAGGAGCTAAAGAACTTCAAAAAAGAATATGTACAGAGATAGTTCTTGAAGTATGCAAGCAAAATCAGGGGACCAGAAATGCTTTCAGACATTGATCTAGATCCTTGCTGTGTATGCTAATTCTGTTTCTGCAGTACCTATGTGCAAAAGTTTGGGAGCAGGTGGAAGAAGTGGGCTCTAATTCAGTAATTCTGTTTTCCAGATGGGGGTTCACTCCTAAGACTACTCAAGCCACGTGTTGGTGTTTTACCCTTAGCAGCATTTAACACATCCTTAAATGCCTCCAGCTGAGAAGTAGGGTTCAGCATGGGCAGGAATGAGAAGGCTGTCCTGGGGCTTCGGAGTAGCGGCAGGGGGAATTCTGAAAGTTCCAGTCATTTAAGAGAGTGATTTTTTTATTTTTTTTTTCCTCAGCATATTAATCCTATCGATTTAAGTAGGAGTATTTATCCTTTTTTTCGGCTCCATCCCCACGTTAGTATGACAGTATCGTCCAAACGCGTAGTCGTCGGCTCTTTATTAAGACTATATAAATATGACACAGTACCGGCGTTAAATATTTACGTGGAGGGCACAATCGTATGCGTATAATCCCGGGAAGTCCTGCGGGTCGGAGGCTTTACAACCCCGTCCCCGGCGCAAACCGGCTCTCGCCCTCCGACCGCCCCAACCGGGGCTCCCGCCGCCGTCTCAGCGACCTCCCCCGGAGCCGCCGCGTGTGACACACCGGAGAAAAGCCTCCCTCGTCCCCGCGTCGCCCCCTCCTCCCGCCCCCGCCCGCTCCCCGGGGGCGCCGCCGTCACCGCCGGCAGCCGGAGCAGCCGCTGAAGCCGAGGGGCGGTGGGGCTTGCCCGCCTCTCCCCCCTTCCCATCTCTTCCCTTCCCTCGCCTCTCCCCGGTGCCTATATATAGCTGCCGCTGCCCGAGCCAGCCGGGAGACCGCTCTGTACCTGCAGGAGACAGAAAAGACAAAATAAGAGAGAAGCTGCGAGGAGGGACTCTCCGGAGCCAGCCCCCCACAAGAAGAGCACAAGGACGGGCCCGGACCAGCACCGCTGTCCGGTGCCACCGCCTCCGGTGCCGGGCGAACCCCGCGGGGGCGGCCCGACCTGTGCGGCGGCGCGG
>JANHGL010024278.1:0-36504 GCA_024611195.1 Ceyx melanurus
TTCCAATGCCTAACCACCCTCTCTGTAAAGAAATTCTTCCTGATATCTAACCTAAATTTCCCTTGGCGCAACTTGAATATGTCTTAGAAGTCCACTCTGCTGTTCCTCATATTGAAAGGCAGTCAAATCCACCCGTCTGGGAAACTGCTAGACTTGCATTCTGAAGGTCAGCTGAATGACACACATGCACAGACATCGGTTATGCCTGCAGAGAAGTTGGCCTTTTCAATCTGTAGGCCCTCTTAGTGATGAGGGAAAACACAGCTAAGTGTCACTTGCATTGTTTCAGTGCCTGAGGCCTCGCTGCATAACCAGATCACTTAGTGACTGACAGTGAATAAAGGCACTGGGAAAAAGAAAATGGGTGCTGTGACTCCCACCAGCTTAACCTCACTGGGGTAGATCTGGGGTAGACCTGCAACATGGCACCAGGGCAACCTGGGGGCATTCCTCTAATGATTCAATGCAATTTGTCACATCACCACCTACCTTGCAGTTAACCATAAGCATATAGAGTTTTAGGGCAGGGGATTATCCAGCAATACCACCTGAGCACATTGAGTTCCACCTCCTGGCCTGAGTCCATGTTGTGATAGAACTGTGATATTATCTTGATTTAGGTGAACCTGGATCTAAACTCCTCTAGGAACTTGTGAGGGAATGGAAGTTTGGGCACAGGTGGTAATTAACTTAACTCTGTATCCTGAGAGAATGTCTGCAGTGACAGTCAAAGTGTTGTCTCTCAGAGCAGTGATGTTTTTCCCCTGAAGAAAGGATCAGCTGCTTCCTGCAAGAGCTGCTGGAGTTGCCCATAGGCCAAAGAAATGGATGGATACGGATTTGTAAATGCAAAAAATTAATCTTGCATTTTACCAGATTTTGAGGGCTACAGGAAAAGGCTTTGTCACTCCTACCAGACAACAGCTTTAACTACTCCCTTGAAGCCACATTAGAAACTCAGGTGTTGCCCAATTATATGGGATCACCTTTGCACACTATCTTTTTTCTTCCATGGATCAAATGATCCATGATGTGGGCAAATACACAATAATGCTGCCCCTAAACATAGATGTCCTTCATGGTCCACCTTTCCCCAAGGTCAGCCAACTTCTCAGGTCTTTGGTCCTGGAACAGCTCACTCGTTGGATCCAACAGTAGGTACCTGACTGCTTTAGGGTTTTATGACCATGATGTAGCTCATAATATAAGCTGAGAGAGTCAAGTAGCGCAGAGCTCCCATCTGCCCCTTTGTGAGAGACTGGGGAGGGCATTGCTTTGCTCTTGAGTGAGGGAAAACTAAATGGTAACTTGGTAAAATTCTCAAGGAAATGAGGTCACCTATCTCCCCTTGGCTTTAGATTTAACATATAAGTATACAAAATGTGCATCACCTTCTTCTGTCTGGTCTTAATCGTAGAAGTTCACCAAAAGTGCAGATGGACATGAATAGCGGGGAGAGGTTACCCACATGTGTCTAACAGCAAGAATTTGTGTTTAGTTGCAATTTCTGGCAAATATTTGGGTCAGTTCTCACTTTTGTAACACTGGATTCACAATCCCCTGATTTAAAGTTAAGGAAAGACTTTTAATACTAATTTAATGGATTAGAAATATGGTCTGTATATTTCTGTTTTTAATGCTTTGATCTGCTGCATTACACATTTTATTTGTGCTTGAATAATCACTTTTCTGCCTCCATGAACTCTGTGGCCTTCCCTGTCATCTGGTTTATGTAATCTAGTGTTTTCTGCTGCGTGTTGTGAAAAAATATGCGTATTTTTGTGTATTGTGTTTGGTTTACATTTATTTGTGAAAAGAAGCAGAGTATCATACATAAAATCATAGTGCCATGTTGTCTTTTGCAAAGTAAATTGGTTTGTTTCTTCAGTGCCCATTTCTTGTGTTATATTCTCGCTGAAGGACTAAGGAAGAAGGTGTCATAAAATGAAATAACATGTTCATGAGTTTCTGAATGTTTGACTGTATTTGTGAAGAAAATGGAGCAAACAAATTTTTTTAATCTCACAGTACAAATCAAAAGATGCTCTGAAGTGTGATAGCAATATAAGCCCCCAGGTGGCATTCTAACCTTGTTTTTATAAATCATTTGTTTTCATAAGTAATGGATCTGATTCTTTTGTTTAAAAGTAAATTTTCTTCACCCTCTTTGTAGATTTGAATAAATAAATTAAAGCCCAGGTTTTTCTTTTTCTTTTTTTTTTGAGTTTCCAAGTTTTATACATTTTCATAATTCAAACGTGGTAGCCTCAAACCCAGTTTGAAATCTGATAGATGTTTAACAGTCATATGAATTATAATATAGTCTCGATATTAAAGTCCATAAACTGACATGTCCTGCAACAGCTATTCAATAAAAGATACCATTCCAATTTTAAAGATCACAATTACATTGAAATTTGTTACATTCCAACAGCTTTATGAGAAAAATGTAAATCCCATTATGAGTAATACTTTACGACACGTGGGTTTTAACTGATGTTGGGTGATGATGAAATCCAGGCAGAATTTGGTATTATGGCTACACAATACCAAAGGGATTCTGGTGGGACTTCTATTCCCTTCCAGGAGTTGCAGTCATAACTTTGCCAGGAGCACGACTTGCACTTCCTAACTTAAGCACCCAGTTTAGGTACTGAGGGTACTGGTAGTTCATCTTCAGCTCCTTCATTTACCAGAAGAGGGGCGCCTTTCACAGACAGTGACTCAGACTGCCCCAGGTAGCTCCCTGTGGAAGCATTTCTTTCACCACCAGCTTCACAGTTCAAAGGCTGGCATCTAGTGTGGTAATGTTGGGTTTTTTTCCTTTCAGCCATCTCAGGACCAGTCGTTACCTTGCTGGTGAATGCCTGTGTGCTTTTTCCCACACTATCCTGAATGTCTGGGAGCAGTGCCCACAAAAAAAAACCCCTCACTGCTCCCCCTTGAATCCTTTCTTCCAACTCCCTTTGCAACAAAACCCATTTTCCATAGAAAACACTGGTCTGATGTGCTGCAAGTTTTTCTTGCAGCAATAACCAAAACTATCACGTAATCACATGCACCATGGGCTGCCCCACCTCTGTCTCCTTGATACATCTTTGCTGGTATTTGGACTATAACATTTTAGAAAGGTGGACCATTTCAGTTTGTATTTGTGCAGCACTTGGACAAATGGGATCTTGGTCCCTCTTTAGGATTCCACTGGGATATAACAGCACAAATACACAGTAATCATATTTAATAAAGCACACAGAGCTAATTTACATTACTACTTTAAATACATTGCTATGCCATAGGTCATAAAAAAAACCCTACACACTGCCCTGCGTATCTTTCAGGGTGTACTTTAGGAGGAGCCACTAAGTCAAAATGTCATCAACCACACTTCCTAATAAACTTCCAATAAACCCCAAATGGCTGTGGCAATTTAAGACTGTGGATAGCCAGGAGACACAGAAAGAAAGTTTAAATTTCAAATTTTCATCTGTCTCGCTGTGTTTATTTTAGCCCTAAAACTCTCAACAGTACATCTGAAATGTCATTTTACTACTATTTTAGGACATAAGCTGTAGTTCATACTCGTCACTTGCAGGTGCTATCCTGGGCTTTGGACTGAATAAATGAAAAGCTTCTTTGAATATAAACAGATTTTGAAACAAAGCCACATATGTTTGTGCACAAAGATTTATGAATTGCCCTTTTTAGACTGTCTTGTACTGTATACATTACGTATTTCTGTTTAGTTATATTCCTATTTGTCAATCACATCTTTTCATCCTGTTTTTTCTAGTGGCATTTAGGTGTGTTTATGGTTGACTGTTAATCATAGACTTATAATTTTAATAGTCTGTCACCTTCACAGTAAGTGTAAAAATGATCACAGGGTATTTATTCTTTTCTTCCCTAATTAAGGAATGGTTGAGAGATTCCTTTGTCCTTATGAAAAATTCCTCTTGAAAGACCAAGTATAGTCTGACAGCTGTTCACAGTGAGATTTCATGCATGTAGCAAAGAAGTCCAAAATGGAAAAAGTCTCACTGCCTTAACTGTAGTGAATACTCTGGTGGCTACAGCAAAAGCTTTCAATAACCTGCAGCACATTAAGTCACCTCAGTGAGAGGATGAGTCACTTCTTGGTGTCCTCTGGGGCCTTGCCAAAGCAGAAGTTGTTGAATGTCCTCTACTAGTAATTGTTTAATTCCCTTGGAGTGACACTCCGTTCCTGGCCATATGAATACATTGACTGTGTCATGTGACTCTGAAACTTATCTGTGCAACCACAGTGGTGAGATACTCCTACTACAGATATGGGTTTATAAAGACCAATACACAGGATGCTAGCAAAACCTGGGTCACTGTGCTATGTGCATGTCTAGTCCTCCAGTCAGAAAGCATTCGTTTGTATCACTAAGTGAACAGGGAGCAGTCACCATAACTGCAAGGCTAATCACATCAGATGACATGAGGAAGTGGAAGTGGGAAAACAGCTCTCCTTAGAAGAATTCTGGGACAGCAAGTTCTCACAGACTCTGAGGGACTGTTCAATGGCACATTGACAGCCTTGAAATGTACCCTCAGAAGCCTCTTCCTATACTCCTGTCCAGGTGTACCAGGCTAGCACAAGACTACTAGGTACCCACTTCAGCTATACAATTAGGTGGGAATAAAAGATTCATTAATCTTGCTCTGATCTCTGAATGGAGAGTGGGGATGATAAGAAAGTTTCACCATTTATTTGGCATGGTCCAATCTAGCAAAGTATGTGATGTGATGGAAACATCACATTGCCAATGTGCACTATCTAAATTGGGACAAGATATTAAAATGCAAGTCTATGTTTAAATATGTTTCCCAAACACTACATGGACCACAAGCTGATAGCTGGGTTTCATGTGTCACGCCCTTTCCATTATTCTAGAGAAATCTCCCTGCTTGGAACAACAGATTAAAGCCAAATCCTTGAAATTATTTGATCATTACATTCATCTATTCCAATCAAGTTCCTGGGAAGTAGGCTACTAAATATCTGAAGTCATAAAAAGGTTATATCCAGTCTGACTGTAAAGTCCAGCACTTCGGCTGAGAAATACACTGGAGTGTAGGTTACATGAGCAGCATACACTGAGGTTTTTTCTTTCATATTTGAGTCTGCACAGTTTGAAATAAAATGTCATTCAACTTTACATAATAAGTTCAAACAAAAATTATAATTGATGAGCCATAATGATTTAGAAGATTAGCTAGGGAACAGTTCTTTTCTACATGTACCACGGTTAAAAAATACTACTATGTTAATTCATACTATGTCATCAAATAAAATGATTTTCTGACTCCCTTCTCCATATAAAACTATTGAAATGCCACAAAAAGACAGTGGTATTAGGCATATATTTTGCCAATCTCTTGCTCTTTTCTGCTAAATACTTGTTTAGAAGTTAGTCATGTTTGCCATCAAGAGCTACCAAAGCTCTGAATACCAGTGGACATTTCCAGAACAAAACTCAGTACCTTCCATTTTAAATTAACATATTTTGGGGTTTTTGGTTTGGCGTGCCAGGCTTTAGGTCCACTATTAGAAGTGTTGAGCGCTTCACATCCAAGGAGGGGTTTCTACAGCTGTCAGTGCTGAGTGCCTCTGGAAAACACATATCAAGGGGGTTCTAAAAATCAGGAACCGATTTTGGAATACACAGGCTTCTGAAGCAGCTGAAGCAGCTTGCTACTAACTAGCCAACTTGCTACACTGCCAGTCAGGCCTTCTCCAGCAGCAGATTTTCAAATCAAATTTCATTGTTGGACAATTTTATTCATTGACATTTCTGAAAGCGCTACTATGTGAATATGGGCTTGGAACTACTATCTCCTTTTTTTTGTTGTAGCAGTAGTAATGCCTGCAGAGCACCTTGGCTGGATAATTCTGGATCAAAGTGAGAATTCAAGAGAAGCAAGGCAAAAGGAAGAGCAAAGTTCTTCCTTTTCCTTTATATACCAGTCAAAGAATGTTCAGCATCCCCTGACTACACTTCTAGTTATCCATTGGGATGTACATGAATATCCACCTGCATCCATGCATTATCTGCTGTTGATGGTGCAGCTTTCTTGCTTTTAATTTCAGTGAGGCTAGAAATTCATTCAAATTCTTGATAGACTCAAGGAAAAATGTGCAAGCATGCTTGGGGATAGAGCTTTACTTTCTTGTGCAATGTATAAGTATCCCTAAAACAGGATAAGGTCTGGAAAGACTTGTTTGGAAAAGGAAAGGTGTTGATTGTGTTGATTGCTTGTGATTGCTTTGTGTCCTTGCAGAAAGGCTTTAACAAAGGGAAGAGCTAAGTCCTGTCTAGGTGTCTTTTCTTTAAGTGTTTCTGCTCATTGTGTTATGTGGGAGGTTGATGTCAGGTGACACTCTGTCCTGGCTCACAAGGACTCATTCAAATCAACACCACTTCCTGTGGAAGTTGGGAATGACACCCAGATATCTTGAATGTATAAAAGAGACAGGAAAATACTGATGGGTGTACAGTCACGACCGAAGAACTGAAGATTTGGACTGATCCAGTGAGACGTTGATGGATCCACAGGTGGTGATAACCTTTTCTCTTTACCTCTCCCTCTCTCTCTCTCTCTCTCTCTCTTTCTCTTTTCCTCTTTTCTAATAAGTCTTTCTTCCTTTTCCTCTCTAAAGTTGGTCAACACCATAAATCTGTCACCTATGAAACCTGTCTTTATCCACACCATTTCTTGATTTTTTCATTAGGGAGAACTAATAAATTAGTTTGCTATCGTTCTTTGGAGTCGTTGTTGTGACTCTGCCTCCCTGGCAGCCCAGCTGTGCAGGGACAGCCACTTTCAGGGGATCTCAAAAGATTCACCTCCCTCATTACCCACTGAGTAGGATGAGACAAAGGGCCCAGCTGGAAAGAAAAGAAAAAAAAGGACAGGAGAGCCTTTCCCAAGCATCAGTGTAGTTTGGAAACCAAGGGTATGTGTGTACTGGAGAGAAGACTGACTCTTACGCATAGGTCTTGTCAGCACCAAGACAATCAGCTCAGCCTTCAGAGCACACCAATTCATTGCTGCACTTGATACCAACACCGCCACCACTGGCACTCCTTTCTCCATGACAGACTGTGAGATGTGCATGCACTGTTTACTGGATGACCTTTCACATCTCTGGGTTAGAGACAGCTTTTGTGATTATAACAGTTGTGAGGCAAAATGGAGTTGCTAGATTTGTGATTTAAGCACTCTCTTGTGTCACACTTTTTTGATAGTGACTCAGGCTGCTAATTCTGTGTCCCCAGAGCTGCAGGCAATCAGAGTGTTTTCCCCCTGGTGTCGGGTAGCTAAGAGGTACCAGTTAAGCTAATACAAAATGACAAATACAGAAATTTGTGGCTCCATGTAGACAGACATCCTCACCTTTGCCAGGCAGCGCAGCTCCTCTTGTCATCTCCCAAGTTAGACAATGAGCCTGTGAAAGCCAAACAGATTGATACATTCAACAAAAGCCCCTCTGACCCACTGTCTTCTCCCGAGAGGCTTCATATCTTCTCAGCTTTTACATCATTAACACTCTCGGGGCACACAGGGGGTGATTTCTAATTTGTGAATGCCCTTGAACAACAAGCTGTGATTTTTAATTTGTTTACCTTGCATATTAAACAGTAGTTTCAAAGGTACTGTCAATAAATCCTCTATGAATAGTCATCTTCATTCCAGACCTAGTTATTTAATTTATTTTTTTTTATTAGATGAGATTAAAAAAATTCCTTGAGGGTAATGTCAGTCACCAAACACAATGCCATTACTAAAATTTTGCCACCCTGTGTCACCCTGCTCAGGATACCCTCAGGAGTACCTAGTCTTATGCTATCAATCCCCTAAGTGCCACACACAAGGAACCAACAGGGAAATCACAACTAGTTTTATCAGCTTGACCTCTCAGGGCTCCATGACATGTGGGCAAGTATAGCCCTCAACCCAGTGTCTTCAATAGGTTTGTATCCTTGTGAAATCTTGATATCACGCCTGTCTCTCTTAGTTCTTCTCCAGGAGAAAGTAGGATTTCTCAGGTTTTCATTGCCCAAAATACTTTTATTAAGTTTATAGGACAAAAATGTTTGAATGTAAATGCATAACAGTGTATCTACAGTGTTCACACTCTCCCCCTTTCTGCTTGATATTGGTGTTGCAGGGCTATTGAACTGTAGCACTAGTGTCACATGAAACTCAGCAATTTGGGTTCATGGAGTTTGTGCTAACCTTACTCCCACTTTTAGCTCCTGCGAGTTTTGCTCACACAGAGAAAACCAGATCTGAGATTCAGGACATCTGGAATATTGAAGTGAAGCTTATGTACTGTGGTCTGTTTCTCATGGAAACTATGACAAGGCCACCAAATAATAATATGTCATCAAATGGTGTTTTGAAAGAGGTCCAGTCAAAACTCTCCCAAGTTTTCTCATTTTTAGTCTCAAAATAATCAAAATGTTACCCCATTTCTCAAGGATTTGGGAAGTAGAGAAAGTACGAATAAATTGTCTTCATGGTCCTTCTACTCGTGGTACATCTCAGCAAATTTCACTGGCTTCTTCATAGGAAGGTGCCACAGAGAAAAACAAAAAAAGCAAGGCAAGCCAGAAACTACCTTTGTATCCAGTTATGACTTGACCTTCTCCAAGGTAAGGGGTAAGCTGCCTTTCAAGTATCTATGTTTAAAGGTTAACTTACATCTTGAAACATCAAGGAAATTCTATAACACAGTGTGGGGAAAGAAAAGCATGTTGTCAAACACAAACTGAACAAATACTGACAGCTGAAGAACAACTACAAGATCAAAGGGTGGTTTTCATTTTTGGGAAAAGGTGAGATTAGCAGTGACTGCCCTCCACAGGCAGCCCTAGCGACGGAGATAGGCACCACTTGAACTTCACCTTTGCCTTATCCTGACCAACTACTGCAGTGGGCAGAGCTTCCTCTCCTACTTGACATTGTTTGCAGTACCTGGGCCTCCCAGGTAGGGCTACTCCACCATGGAGAATAGATAGTATCACCAAGCAGTCTGTCCAGGGTAGCAGGACAGTGAACAGAAAAACAAAGCAAAAAAGATTCAAAACAGGCAATGCCTAACCTTCTCCACAGGGACACCTCTGTTTGCAGAATGTTTCATCATTTATCCTACCATATGGTTCTTTTCTCCAATGCTCCTCACCAGTGACTCCTTTCCCATGTTAAGAGCCATGAGACTGGGTGCAGGTGTCTTGTCCTGACAGAAGACTTTGTGCATGCGCATTTCCATGATGTTCAAAACTACTGCCCCATGGAAAATCAACAAGTGCAAATGGCCTGCTGCTGTATGTAGAACACAGTGGCACAAGCAATGCCATAAGGTCTCTGTGAGTGGGGGTGTGAAGCCACATTGGTGATGGAAGCAACATTGCAAGGGCCCTGCACAGGACCCTCCTGTGAAGTGGTGTGCTAGAGTGGAGTGTGGCCACATCATCAAGAGACAGACAGCCTGATAGACTGGGCCCCTGAAAAGGAGAAGCCAGAAGAGCCCCTTAGACAATGAATTATCTAAACCAGGCACTAAGATGTAGCATTGATTGAAAAGCTTGTTCAAATTGCTTTCGCTGTGATTCATAAACTCTTCATGTAAATTCATATGTTAGAATAAGCACAAAAATTAGAAAGCTGGAATAAGATTGCTTTAATTTAAATAAAAGACATGGTTGTGAATATTAGGCTTTTACACTGTTAGTGGTAACCCATCAGATGTTAACAAAATCTGATATGCAACAGTTTTACATATCCCCTTGTGGGAGAAAGATCAACTTGCAAACTGCTTTATAAATCAGCCACACTGTTAGAGTTAGGCTACTGTATCTAAATGGCTTTTAGATATGCTTCCTGTTTTAAACTACCATATTTACAAACGAAAGCTTTTTCAAACCACGTCTTTTAATATAATTTGCATATTTAGTAATACATTGATTAACATTAAACACGGATTATTGCAATTTATTTCAGAAACAGATGGGATACATTAAGTGAAAAGCCAGAGCGTTTAAACAGAGCACACTCCCAGGCTGACTTCCAATGAATGATGAACACAAAAACTTTATTAATGACCAAGAAAAAGAAAGAGCAAAGACTAAAGGACACCTCATGCTGGCTCTTTCTGAAGTGACTCCCTTGCTTGAGGGAGAAACTGCCATTAAGGAAAACGTAAGTAAAATAATAATACCATTCAGAGATGCACGCAGTTTTACGGAAAGCTCTGGCAAAATCATAACCCTGGGTCTCAGCTGACCTGAAGGAGGAAAAGCCTGTCCCAGGAGCCGTAGTGTCCCCCACGTCGGGCTCGTCCCCCTGTGCCACCAGGTGGCAGCCTCCCACAACGCACGCTTTCCCGGCACGTTTTTTGGTTTCTCCGCCATCCCGGGAAACTTCTCGGGGGACAAAGTCCGTCGGGTTTCCCTTCAATCGCAATGGCCTAACACACCTGGTTTTCAAATACACTGTCTTTAGTTGATATCTGTTAGTAAAAACACCCTGAGATAGGTTGTGGAGCTCTTGCATATGTTTGTGTAGGCAGTGATGATGTATATATAATTTCAACACAAAAATAAGCTGTACATAACCTGTAGAAAATTATCTGTGAATCAGCCACGCGGATGTGCGTGGGGTTTTTAATAGCAAGATGAACATATAGAGCAGCAGTATAATGTAAATGTGCTGTTCATATTTACAAATATTCTCTTCTAAAAGAAACCTTTATTTTCCAAAAATACATTGGTAAGTCTTCAAATCTTTGTATTTGGCAATCTCATGAAAGCTAGATCCACTGATGGTTTTTGAACATGACAGCTAAACATCTGGGTGAGCCATGGAAGTATGGTATAGGAGTGATTACTGCTGTCTGTGCCCTGCTTCTTACGCTCTTTTGTTAAGAAAACGTATCCACTGCTGGGCCCTGATTAACCTGTAGCCTGACCCAGTGCATTGGTTTGTATCTTATTTAAATTAGCTTTCTGTATAATTAACGATGCAGCCAATTAGTCTGACAAAGGCTGAAATACCATAGCTAAAATAAGCTTTGACACTTCAATAGATCTGTTAAGTAGATTACATAAATGTTATTTCTACAACACCCATTCAGACCCTTTCCTTTTGTTTTGCACATTTTACATTTCTAACAGGAACGGTCTTTCCCAAGGAAGGATAGTGGCTATCTCCAAGGGAAAGCAGTTCAACCTTCCTTCTTCTGGTCATTTTATTTCCAAGAGTGCCTCATTCTTCTGTCATGCAGTTACACATGAGCTTTGCAATTTAGAACAGCAAAGGAAGGGTAACCATTCTGCTCTCCCACATGTATTTAACGCACACAAACACACAGGCTGCATATTTGTAGATTTTTCTTTTTAGCTGAAGAGCATAAGTTACTGTAGAGCTGGGCAAATAAAGTCAGTTCACCAGAGCACATAGTGCATCCAGAGAGAGTGGGAAGGGCTCCCCTTGAGCAAAGCTGAAGGAAAGAGACACTGGAAAGAGAAGACATTTTTGTCTGGAGTTCACTTAAGGAGTCTTCTCCAAAACTTGTGAAAAGAGAAAAGGCAAAATCAGTGCAAAGATGCTGTGGTTTTAGCTCCCAAATCCCCAATTTTCCCCAATCTCTCTGTGAACTCACAGAGAACTTGTGGAAGGTGATGGCACCCCAAACAGTAATCTGTGTTCTCAGGTCCATGGGTTAACCTGCCACCCCTGTCAGGCATTCATAGGAGGAGAGGACACCCCAGGCTCCAGTCCCCAGGGCTGAACAGACCAATAGGCCACTGGTGGCCACTGGTAAGGAGGTATTCTACTTTCTTCCTCCAACACTGTTCTTTCTCTGCTCTCTTGACCCTGAGGACTCCTTAGAGGGACATGGTTTTCAATACCACTTTCTGTGGAGGAACTATGGAGAGCTGCATATGACACAGGCACCTCCTGTGCAGCCCCAGTGAGAAGATGTATATGTTTGTACCAATGTGGAGGTTCTTACATAGCACTGCTGGACACCTAGTTCCTCTCTTGTAGCCTAGCTCAGAGAAAGCATGTATGTCTTGCTCAGTTCAGATCCTGCCATTTGATCTCTCTTCATCTCCTTTCAACTCAGGTAGTAGACTACTTCGACTGCCTTACTTAAAGCTCTTAATCTCCCATCCCTCCCTTTTCCCCTCATTGGGCTTTGTGCTGCTGTTCGAGCATGTTAATCTGGACATTGCTTTGAGTTACAATTTAAGAAAAGGTTCTTTGCACAACTGTATCTTCTATCTTTTTTCAGATTAGTCAGCCAGTTAAGGATACTTGGGCTAGTTTCTTAGCATTCAGTAAATTATTCAGAAAAGGGAGCATTTATTTAGGGGGGAAGTAAATTAATACAGAAAATTAATTTATGAGCCTAAAAGCATACAAGCTTTCCCAGCAATGAGAGAGAAATGATTTGTTAATATTTTGGGTTGCCATAGCACAGAGACATTTCAGTTACACTAAAAAAACTACCCCAAAATTACCAACACCTCCCTCCCCCATCTTCAAAGTTTTATTAAATACTCAGAAGTATTTAAAAGGTCAGTTACCTATTTCACTGCTATCAGGGGATTACTCTAACATGATGTGTTTGTCTCCTATTGTGAGTAGTGAAAATCCCCTTGTATCCAGCGTGTTTTGTTTGGATTGAGATGGCATGCAGCTGATGGCTGTGACCTTCATGGTGGCTTAGATCCCTGGCTGGCACTGATTTTTGATTTAGTGCCGATCTGCTGCGCTTGTCACAGACTGCAAGGTGCTTTCCATGCACTAATGGAACAGCTCAAGGGCAGAGGGGCCCTGTAAATGTCTATCTTTCACCAATACTGTGCTAAATAGAGAGCTGAGTTTTCTACATGTGAATGACAGACCCAGTCCTTTTCACTGGACTGATGCTCAGCAGTAAATAAATGTCACTGTAAAGTGGGAAGTTTTTATTATTATGAGTGGTAATGAATGTAAGTGTATGATGTTAAACAGTATACTTAACATTGCCTATATATCCAAATCTGATGGCAGGAGCTAGATATATACAGACTATGTGCCCCCTAAGCAGTTGTGTAATTCCTTCGAATCCTAGAGGATCTGCACCAGAGTTCAGTTTGACTCTGTCTGCATTAATAAGTCATTAATAAATTCTGTTCCTTAATGACATATTCAGCTGAAAATGAATTAGCGCCGAGCTCTCCCTAGCAGGAAACCAGCATAGTAGATTGTAAATGGCAAATATTAACTCTTTGCTTTTTCACCAATGATAGAAATAGATGGAGGGCCAAGGCAATGTTTTCTACATAGGTAAAATCTCCTATTAGGCTCAATGAAAGTTTCTTCCACCTACAAGCACAAGGAGGGACCATTAGGTTTGCCTCAAGAGTATGGTGGGCAATGCAGTGCAGTTTAGTGTTACATTAATCTTGCCACTCATTTTTAGCAAAACAGGTCTTTAGAGAGTAAACACATTCCTTGCACTCAGAACATATTGAGCTGGTTTGTAATTTCCATATATTACATGCAATCTGGAATATTCAGATAACATAAACAAATGGGGTAATAAATATATGCCCTCTTAAGTATAACAGATCAGATCATTAGCTTCTGCACAGAACTCCTGAATGAAAGCAAAACAAAGAAGAGCTCAGAATGTGCTTGGAGAGGGACGAGGAATTCTCCTTACCAGCCAGAACCATCTCTCTCTTAACTGATTGTCCCTCTCTTTTTGGAAAATGATCTGTTTATTAATGACTTAGCTGCTTTTTTTTTTTTAAAGTTGTTGCTTTAATGATTAAGGGTGCCATCATTAATTTCTAAGGTGGGAGAAAAAAAGGAAAACCTGCTGACTCCTCAATCTGTCTCTTTACAGCTGTGTTTTCAAGGCTACCCCAAACTGTGTTATGCAGCCCATTTCTCCACAAAGAAGCAAGGGGTAATTGAAACCAGGGAACACTGGCCATAGAGTGATGCTCAGGACCAGCTTTGCTAAGTTCAGTCCATGTACTAGGGGAAGCTACCTTAAGTCAGTTTTCCAAACAAAAAGGTACAAATAAATCATGCTAAAAGGAAGCTTTTAAACCACTTTTTTCAACCCAGATTTCCTGCTTATGGAAAAAAAAAAAATTACTAAGGAACTTTTATGGAGAAGATAAAATAACACCCTCTGTGGAATGTTGTAATACAGGGGTTTTGAGTAATTTTCCCCAGTAATAACACCTGCGTTATGACTTCTGTCTGTAGGAAAAGACCTATGGAAGAGCACCTTTCAACCTCTCACTTTGCCCATAAATGAAACCTATTTCACTGGTTTTCATAGACAGAAACCAAGCAGGATCAAGCTATGGAGCCTCAGTTTCCTCATCTGTGACAGAGAAGTGCTTTTCCTAAGGGTGTTGTTAGACTAATTAATTACCATTACCAGACTACAACAAGAGTCTTACACAGACAAGAGAGTGAGAGAGAGAGATCAATTCCACCTGGGGCTGAACTCTCTGCTCAGCCTCAGCCTGAGCCTTGGCTCAGAGGAAGCTGATTCGGAGGGATGAGGGTGGCAGAACAACTTTAGACTGTGGAGGACTGGGGTTTCCCTCCAGCACCTGCTGCTGCCTGGGATTCACTCAAGCATTGTGGTTCTTTGGAAGACCTTGACCAGGGACACCTGGAGCTGTCCAATCACACACCACCGAGAGCTGCCAGGCTGGCACAATGCCTACAGGCAGATTGTGGCTAGGCATTCAGTTCTCTCCATCACCCATAAGGGAGCCAGAATCTGGTAGCTCCATAGCATAGAAAGTCTGAATTTTTCCTCTCCACTTGAACTCAGACATCACAAGAAGTTCAACATCTCACAGTCCTGGCTGCCATGATGACAGGGCTTAGAGTTTTTAGGATGCAGTTCAAGTACAGCAAAGGCAACTGTACTATGCAAGAGCCCTGATCCACTTCCAGTATGCTTCAGTCTGAAGACATGAGAGTCACCTCCCCTGCCCTGGCACCTTGTTCTGGGGCTGTCTCCATGGTCCCAAGGCCCTCAGGTGTCTGAATTTCTGGCTGTGCCTGTTTGTAAAGTGCTGGGAGAAGACTGGTCCTCATGCTGAAATTGGAATCCTGGAAAGAACCGCTGTGAGAAAGACTTGGACATCAGTAGTCGTGACTTGATGTGGAATATCACAGCTGACAGGCTGCTGGAAGACTGCAGGTACACATGCATATTCATGGTCATACTCAAAAGACAATGAATCATTTTCTCTGGTATGAACATGATACTTGTATAAAAACTAACATGCTTGGATACTCATATATTCCATAACATGGGACTGAGGGGGAAACCATAAAATGACCCAGTTTATCTCTTAATTTTTTTGTTATGCTGTAAGAAAAAAACTGCTCTAGAGAGTAAATTTTCTTTGTCCCAGCCACAATAAAGCTATCACTGGAAATGCAGACATATAGGGACAGCACATGAGAAATTGATTTATCTAACACACAGACTAAATTGTTTAAGAAAGTTTCATCTTTACATTTCCCCTGTAAATCTGCCAAAGTCAATTAGACCTTGGTTCATCTGTTGCATTGCCAGTTGCTTAAGCCAGAGCTGCTGTGGGACAAGCCTCTCAAAACATTCCTATGACTCAAATTTGTGTATCAGTGGAGAATCTCACAGATATGTCAAATCTTTTCTCAGACCTCCTTATTCCTACATCCGTTCCCTAACACACCATATTCCCATGTGTTCCTCTGAATATACTTGCCTTCTGGAGTGAAAAAAAGAGATCATTAGCTAAAATCTTGCTTTGCAAAACTTACTGGAAGTGCTCATCATGCTCTTTCTTGTTCAGCTGAAGAGTGATCCATAAACGTGTATGGCTGATCCATTCTGCAGGGGTGTTAATACATTGATGATGCAGTTGCTGCATCCCATGAAAAACTTATCTTTTTTTCTTTTTTGAAGTTGTCTTTTTTAAGTTTTTAACTGGGGCTCACATACATAAATAAATTCTGTGGGAGTCTCTGCAAGTGGGGTCAGAGCTGACTTTTTGTGTTCATGAGGCTGAACACTCAGTCACTGAAATGGCTGGAGAGTCCCAAAGTGAAGGATATTAAAAACTAATTTTCAGTCTTAATTTTAGAAAAAGCTGCTTCAGTGTTATGTGTTACAGAGATATCTCATTAGCTCTTACCAGATCCCTGCCTTTGGAGGGCTCTTTCACTGTGCTAATGGCACTTTGACATTTTGTGGATTACTCTTTCAGGTTCCATAATCAATTTAACATTAACATTCATGTAAACTATTAATGAAATAATATTAAAAAAGAAAAATGTTCCTACAATACTGCAACATTTTAATGCCTCATTAAAATCATTAGTAATGCTAATATTAAAGAACTTACTTCATCTTTCAGAGAACCCCAAAATAAATCATAATCAAATGTTTGCTAACGTACAGCCAGAGAAATAATTTATACATTGCTGGCATATAGGCATCACGTACACTAAAGATGACACTGTAAGGTCATATTATTAAGCACCGGCAACCAGCTTGTGCTTTGGAAACTCATTGTACCCAATATTACTTTATAATTATCATTAAACATACTGAATATTGTTTGTGCTTTTTATTTATGAGAAAAATACATATTGTGCCTCTCAGGCAGCCAGTGCTTTCATGGAATTCAAGTTGCAACCAATGACATGCTTCACTGACCTCAATGACTTACAAAAGCCATTTATATTCAGCACTCTCATTTATGCTATCTTTAAAAATGAGTAAAAGACATATATTAATAGCAAGAAACTGGGAGAATGATTGCATCACTACCCATCTCCAGACTTACTGCACCACTTCACTCTCCATCAGTTGAACTGGCATAGGAATGTAAATGTTGTATATAATAGTTATATGAAATTTTACTACATGTGTAAGAACAGGTCTGTGGTCCCTGCTTTGCTGGCCAAGTTTTGCACCCCATCCTCAAGAGTTGTAGCCACAGTGACTTGTAAGGGTGAACTCCAGAGCAGAGCTGTGTGGGCTGGGAAGAAAGCAGGCACTGAAATGGTTCAGGACATCAGTACTCTCTAGGCACAGGGTCTAGAGAAGTGACAGGGCAGGTGCTAAAGCTGCATTGGAAAGCTTTCCTAAATTAGCGTATTTTTTGGTTTAAACCAGTGCAGACACCCAATTACACAGACATGCCACCCACTCCCAGACTAATAGTCCTGCAATATAAAGTGGCAAACAGGTGGGTAACTGGCCATCACATTTGCATCAAGGAGCCAGAGAGAGAAACTCTGAAGTTATTCCTTGAGACACCCCCCCTCGACAACCAGATCAGTAGCCCAGGTACCAGGATCTGGCCTCCTGGCCTTTCTTGGGGTGGTTCCTATGAGCACAAGCTGGCTCTTAGCCCAGGGGTGATTCCTCCAGCGAAGTCTAGGCCAGGCCATGATGATCTGGGGATAGCCACTGCTTTCCATACTGTGATCTCAGCATAGCCAACATCACCTTGTTAGGCTTGGGACAAGCAGAGTCCTGCCATGCTCCAAGGAAAAGTGAGCTTGGCTGGAATGCCCCATCCATTAAACCACAGCATTCAATCGGTACCTTGATCTGGAGCAAAACATACACAATTTAAAAAATCACTACCACTGGGGCTTGCTGGTCACTTTGATAGACATTTGGGGCTGCACCACCGCATTAAAAACAAACTTTGGTCTTAACTCTAAAAATGAGATACCAACCTTTCCTGGACAGACTCACAACCCACTCACTGAACACCACCCTCTTTTACAGCAAAGGCAGCTTGCACATCCTCCCACTATTTTGAGTATTGCCTGATCCAAGCCCTTGCTGTTGAACTCCTCGAGGAAGGCTGGCAAATAAATTTGCTGGCATAGCCTTGTGAATTCAAAATCAGAGGGCTGATTCTGGCATGGTTTGCGTTTTCTGTTTTAATTTGTCATTTGGTTTAGATGAAAGGTTAATTGCATTTTCTCTTAATATATTTAATACATTGTGGTAACAAGCAAGCTCTAGAAATGATAAAGTAATTTGTTAAAAAACTCAGCTACATCATCTTTAGCCATTCATGTTCCCTTCAGAGAGAAAATTAATTGTTCCAATCTAGTAAGCTACAAAAGAAATACAGCCGACAAAGGGTGAAATATGAACATCAATGGTAAGTTTCAAATTTACCCTATTTATTTTGAATGTAAGATCTTATGACCCACTAAAATTCAGTTCACAGTGTTTTATGAAAAATAATGGCTGAAATTGAATGTCTTAATTTACATTTAATGCAATTAAGAATGGTTTAAATTATGACTGATGAACAGCACACACAGATGTCAGTCAGTTTCATCAGAATAAATTGAAGTCAGTGTCAATGAATGCTCCACTGATAAATCCCACTTTACATAAAATTAATAAAAATAAGGGAATATAATCCTTAGCTAATTGCAAAATGTTCTGGAATTCCCCTGAATTTGGCGGGGGGAGGGGGGTGGGGAATGTAACTAGAGAAAGCCACAAAGTACCTAATGAAGAGTGATTTCTTTTCAAAGGTGCGCTGTGTGAAATCGTGAAATGGTCTGAAAGTTTGCTACAAAGGGTGTTTCTGTGCAGAAATACCTTGCTTTACTGAAATGAGTCATGGTAATGTGAAGAAGACGCCTGTAACGTGCAGTTATGCATGATCGCAGGAATGATGTGCTCCTCACAGCTTCCTGGGAAGAGAGATGTTCTGTGCCTCCATGCAGGGCATAGCATCTGAATTGGCATTTTCTCTGCTTTTGCAGCTTTAGTGCCTGACTTGCCTTTACTGAACTCAGTGCCAAGAATTAACCCAGAGTTTTCAATCTGTGTAGTAAACAAGATGTAAGAATCTTTCAAGTGCTCTCAAGACATGTACACAGTGTCAATTCCTCCATACAGACATCATATTTCCATTCTCTCTTTGCACGGGGCCTGGCAGGGCAGGATCTTGGGTCATTAGTGGTCCCTCTAAACAATTTCACTGTTTGGAGGATAATTTTTTTTAAGTAATAGAAATACAGGATGATTTACAGAATAGTTTTGAGGTAAAGTAAGTGTACACCACATTTTCACCAAACATCTGATGTTTTCCATGCTAACACATGAGGGCAGCTTTCATTCTGCATTCTGCATAGAGGAAATGTTGTGGCTTTCTAAACAAATGTAAAACATATGAATCATTTTTCAGTCTGTCTTCCAGAAGCAAATGTCAAACACAGGGAGTTATGAAATCTCAATACTCACCTCACAAAGTAATTATGGTGTGGTCCTACAGTCCTAGTGGAAAAGAGAAATCCAATACAGTGAAGTCAGTTGGCTTTTTAGCATTTCTTGTGTCTCTATAAGGACTCCAGATGCTGATTTTAATAAATGTAAATTCTCAAGATTACCAAAAATTATATCCATAGAAGACAAAAGACTTCAGGAAAATGTTGAGCTTCCTGATCACAAAAGCCTACACATGTTTGTGACAATCACAATCAACAGAAAAGCTCTGGAGGAAGGCTTATCTGAAACACATGAGATGTTCCTTGTGATTTGAAAGTTATGCATAAACATTTTTCTGTGTAGAGGTTGTGGGTTACTGACCTTCTTTTTCTTTTTTTTTTCTTTTTTTTTTTTAATGTATATGTCAAGAAAAATCCCTCTGAGATATTCCGATCTGCATGTCAAACTATTTTTAGTCGAGATGTGGTTTTCTTTTGTGTGAGGTACACCATAATCTTCTAAGACCAAGTCACAACATCTTCTAAAATGTATGCAAAGGCAATTTATTATATAAACCTTCCAATAATATTTTGCAGTTAGAAGCTTTTCTTTTCATGAGACTATTTTAGAACATGTAGTAATAGTCCAAGTTTAAATTGGTACTTAAATGTACCTAGTATATATTTTTGTGTAGGTAGAAAATTACTTTACTTTTGTCAGGATATGCCTTTTCTCCTTTGTATGTCTGTTCTGTGATATCAGATTAATCAGGGTGCCTTAATTGTGCATTCTCTCTGGGTGCAGGTGTTCACTGTCTGTATGTTAAAGAGTTGAGTGTCCTACCTGTCCTTATACAATATGGCCACTGGGCCAATCTGTGCCCTAGGTAGGTCAATTGAGAAACATACTATCCCAGGGGAAATAGAATGATTTATGCAGCCCCCTTCTGGTGCCCAAAAATAAAGGGATATATGTTTAGGCCAAGGCAGCATCATGTAGTTCTGCTCGCACTTTCTGTCCCTGTGAAATGTTTGTTTGCTACGCTGAGCTCAAACTGCTGGGCTTGCATTTCTGTAGTCCTGTGCAAAACAAGATGCTGAGTGAAGAGCCATGGGAAGGACCTATCACCAACAGATGCTTATCAATTCCACTCCCACTTCAAGCCAGTGGGAGCTGTGGCTACTCCACATGTGGTTTTACTGGTGTCTCTCACTCCATGTGTGGGACATTTGTGTCAAATGCAGCTTGCTTGATTCTTGACAGAGACTGAAAAGGTACCGGAGTAAGTACTTATCTAGAGCCAAACTCTCAAAATGGAGATGCCCAAGACTGCAAATCAAAAAATGAGGTATGTTCAGAAGTGCACTCAGAATTGCATTCAGTATTAGTACAATGTGTCTTTGCTATGCCCTTATTATCTTGTAGATATATAGTGTAATTTATGCTAATAGACTGACTCCCAAATTTACCCTTGCTGTGCTAGTTACCTTTCTAGAGAGTACAAGTGGCACATTGTTAGCAAAGAACCAGAAAAAACTGGAATTAGAGGGCAGGGGGAGCAACCGCTGGTTATCCAGTCCAGTCTTCAGTGCATAGAAAAGTGCTTATATTTTATTCTCCGTGTATCTTCTAATGCTTTTCCAATTTAGACTTAAATGCATAGGGCTTCGTGTGTTGGGGCTTCTCTGCTTCCCATGAGAAATTGCTCCAGAGCTGTATTATATATTTTGCTGTCAGGAAGCTTTTCCTGATTCTTAACCTAAATTTTTTGTTTGTTAACTTCGTCCTATTACTCCTACTTATATCTCCTCTGTCAGCCTAAATAACTTTCCCACCCTCATTTGATAGCTGTACCCTTCAAACATTTGTAGCATGCCATCCTGTTCTCCCCACTTAGCCAAGCTACACATTTTGGGCTCTTAACCCTTTTTTATCAGTTATTCTTTTCATCCCCTTACTCATAATTGTTGCTGTTCTCCACACAGTTTGCTCTTTCGTTCAGAACAGAAAGAAAAATATATTACATATGCATATGTTCCTCTGGAAAATAAATGCTATGCATTTGCCTGCTTGTCCACAAATTTTCCCCTATGCAAGTTAAGCAGATAGAGGGAAGCATGAATGAGGAAGGCAGGATTTGCATAGACATGGAGATTGTGTTGAAGAGACACAGAATGCTAATAAAACCAGTTTAAGGGAGATTTTTTACGTACATTTTTTTTTCCATTTGAGAGATCATCACTCAATGTTATTTCTTAAACTGAAGAATCGAAGGCAAATGCTTTGACTGGATTTTAAAGACATTGAATTTTTTCTGCTGGTATAAATAGTATGGACACAGTAAAAGTACTTGAGAGAGCCTAATGAACCATTTCTTACACCCCATTACCTTTAGTCTGATATGACTGAGAGTACGGGCACTAATTATCCTCCCTTTCACACCGACATAGATCTACAGTAGGTCTTAAAACACAATATTCTATACAACTCTTAGCAGTTTCTCATGTAATACATTTCTGTATTTTTTTCTAATTGAAATTTAAATTAGAGGTATGCCACTTACCATCTACCTGCCACTTAGATATGTTTTATGAACAATTCTTTAAGATTATTTCCTATTTTAAAAAAAGTGCAGGTAGCACACAGCTAGTCACAGGGCGAGTCCTAAAAACTAAAGGTTTTTTCTTTGAGTGAGGCAACCATACTGCTCTAATGATGGAGCAACTCTGCACAGTGGAGACTCACACAGGATGGCTGTCAGTCCAGGGAATCAAGCTAGTGTGAGACAACCACAAGATCAGCCTTCATCTCCCCTGGGCCCCTCAGAAAATAGAAAATTTTACTAGTTTGGCTCTGCTCTTATGTACAAGAAAAGAGTGAAGAGCAAGACTGACCTAGGAGAACAGAAAATCATATATTGCATTTTACAGAAAGCCTTGGTGAGGCAACACAAGTGCATCAGGCAATGTTATGTCCTGTTGTTGCTTGTGGCTATGCTTTTGTATATTAATTGTTCTTCTGTTGGACCTCTCAGGTTCAGCTCATGTGAGGAAGCTTGCCAATGCACTCCAAATCTTTCTCATGTTGATCCATCTGGAATGCAAAGTGTAAAACACTAACCAACACCTCACTGCTCTGAGGTAAATGCTGCTCCCAACCAGAGTGCTGATTTGCATGACTGTAATTGAGCTTGAACCTTTATCTCACATCAGATGGAAGATGAAGTTTTCTGCTGGTTAACGAGGAAACACTTGGAAACATATGAGCTGCATATTGGGATGCAGATGGTTCTATAAGACAGTACATACATTTATAAAGGAGACATGTAAGGTCATTGAGAACCATCTGCTTTAAATATTTAAATGTCCTTACACTAAACGTATGAGTAGTTTTGCCCTGGACTTGTAATATTAACCATCTACCAATTTTTTATAATAACAGTGAAACAAAAGAAAAATGAGAAGGTAGGAAACAAGGCATGGCAACCAATTTACAACATCTGGGCCCTACATAGCCAGCTCAGAAACAATTCAACCTGTCCAGGAGCAGTTTGCACTCTTTGCAGTGCCTCACCCTCATGCAAAGCACATCTTTTGGTAGTGTCCTGAAGTCCTGTGCCCTGGACACCATGCTATTCTGACCCTGGGAGGAAGTCAAGCACACAAAATCTCCATGATCCTCCTCCTTGTACAGGGGGCCTCTGTAAAGGATAGTTTTGGCATTGTTTGTCTCATACAAGTAGCAATATTTCCAAAGCTTCTTTTCTTGCATTGGTTTGTAGCCTAACACATGTGAGCACTGGGGGGTTATGGGTTCAGAAAGCCTCACCTGTGCTGACTACACTGATTTCCCCAAGTAGGCTTACATCTTCTTTTGGCTGTCCCCAAATAAATTGACCCTGTCTCTATGTTACACTCATGTGGTTTGAGAGTGCTGTACTTGAAGGCAATCACTCTGGCACTCTGAGAAAGCCATCAAATTTAACTGTCCAGTCCAAGCTATTCAGACCCATGCTATTTGTGAAGACAAAAACAATGTTAGCTCTCTATGGTCTCCTCTTTCTTTTAAGTATTTTCCAGTAAACTGAACACCCCAGGTGGAGAAAGAGCCCAAGCCCCAGCCCTGGCTCTCAGCTGCACCTCAGGCCAGGGAGGAGGATGCCCTGTAAATGTATTCAGATACAAGGATTAATTAATTCATAAGGACAGATAGATTGCTTTTTATTGATAAAATCTATTACCAAAAGAAGGATAGATGATCTGGAAACAAGTAAGGAGTAAATCCAGAACCATTCCTGTTTGATTTTTTTAAAATTTTTTTTTTTGGTCTGGATCATTCTCTCTCTGATTGTCCTGGACTCTAGGAGTACCTCTCCCTGTAATTACCAAAGCCTAGGAGCAGACCAGTACAACCTCCTTCTCCAGCACAAAACCTTGAATCATGTTATTGAAAAATGCAGTTGGTTGTTGTTGCCATTGCATTTCACAGATATTATAATTTAGAGCCTTGTCTTGCACCTACTGAAAAGATAAACTCCACCTCCTTCTGGGAGCCTTCGTGCTCTTCCAAGATCAATTTGAGATTGTAGCTTTTTTTTTTCACCAGGAGGTATTAGTTTATATGACTACAGATTCACCACATATATCTTGGTATCCTTGTTTCAGTATTTCTGTCCTTTTTAGAGATCCCTTTACACATAGTGTTTGCATCATCTTGATAGCAACTTTAAATTCAGAACAACAATGACACTTCTTGATGAAATTTGTGCATCTATCTGTTCTTGGATAATATTAATAATGAGATCCAAATGGCTACCAAGAGAAAGAGTGAAGAATCTGAAGAGAAGCAGCACAAATAAAAGATGAAAAGCAAAACTGTGAAAAATAATTGCATTGTTCTCTTCATGCAATTAGAAAGCATATCAGAGAAAAACAGTTAAATTAGCTTACTGAGTGTTTATAGGAGTTTTAAAGCACTACTGTCAGTTCAATTAAAAAAATACCCTAACAACAGCACACTGATTTCTAAAACAGATTACATTCTCCAGCAGCCTGAGATGGTCTCTGTGACACTGTCAGCCACCTCCTCCTCTCCTTGTCCTTTGAAGCGTTATAGTCTACCCAGGATTATTTCAGACTGTCAGGACTCAAACACAGCTGTTCCTTCTCTGGAAACCAAACAGCCCAGCCTTCCACTTTCTATGGCAACAACAGTGAGCCCTTTGCAATCTGACCTGCTGAGAAAAACCTGGTGTTAATTAAATGTTAATTGCCTTAATGCAGTTTGCATTATGTGGAAAAATGCAAGTTATTTTAATCTGTATTTTAGAGAAAACATCTGAGCATTGAAATGTAAGGCAGGGGCACCTTAAAAAATGTACAACCTTTGGTGTTAGAAGATACTTCTCTGAGGCTAATAGACAAATTGTTCTATTGTTTTGCAGATTTTCAAGTAGCAACTCTTTCAGACAGATTAATTTTATTTCTGTGAAAATGACAAATGCAGCATTAATAGCTATTTTTAAATTATATTAAGATGTATTTCTAGTTTTTATTACATTAATTATTTATTCTTATTTTTAAATACATCAGAAGCTGAGTCCTTCATAGTTTCAGCAGAATGTGTGATTTGATTGAAGGATCTTGATTCCTTGATAGACATGAGCACCTATGTGCTGCCCCCTCTGCAGTAGGCAGATGCTTGTGCAATCATCCTCAGAGGGACCATGTCACATGTGAATCACTGCCAGGACCCCCAGGAAAATAGGATTGCCCACTTCCCAACTCCAAAGGTTTCTCTAGAGCAACCTGCCTCTGTGCTGCAACCTGCTGCTTAAACAGCTAACCTTCTCTTAAACTACTTAGCACAAGATTAAAAAGGCCTCATTACTGCTGCAGTTTTCTGTCATCTTGGCACAAATTCTGCAGAGACTTTCCACTCCTGAGGTGGATGATGGGGAAGAGAGGAACTAGAAAGCACAAAATCCACCTTGGGATGGAACAGGAATAGCCTCTCTCTACCTGCTTGCAATGAACAAAATTCAGTTTAATGGCTGATAGAGTCATAGCTCTATTAGCCAACATTATATGAGCCAGGAGATGTGACAACTTGCTCCAGCCCCTGCACTGTCCCCACTTGCAAGGCAAACATGACTGCTTAGGTCTTCACAGGAGAAAATGAGACTCACCAAGAGCTGTGGGCAAAGGGTTTGGAAAAGTTCCTGGTTGTGTGAATTTATTACACTGCTTTTCCTCCAGACCAAGTTTATGATTGTATTTTACCTTATATGGACTGGTGCAAATGCTGTGATGATCTGTGCAGGGCATTGCAGGTGACGCAACCACAGAGTGCTTTGGAGATGTTTAAATTTGCTAAAAGGAGTTGTTTTCCTTTTGTTTGCCACTTGTTGGGATTTCTTTTGTCCTAATGCCAGCCATGGTGATATATGAGACTTAACTGAAAACTGCCTCAAACTGTACTGTAACTTCTACTATTTTTCTTGTAGAGATGACAACACAAATACAAAAATAATTATGTTTATTCCCATTCATGTTTGGCTGACTTGAGAAGCAGCATGGATGAAACAAGATACCCCACAATGAATGCTTGTATAAAATAATTGAACACATGTTGCCTAAATTTTTGGGAAGAAAGTCTTTTGGGAAGAATAATTTAGGCAAAGACATAAAAGATATACCTGACAGTACCAACTACAAATGTGTGATTCTCTTTCCTTTTTTACTTATCTGCAATTCACGAAGACAAAATATCACAGCTGAATAACAGTAATGAAGGATCAATTTCTTTGCTGTTGCAAATGGGTGTAATACACTGAAGTTGATCAAGTTCCACTGGTTTACACCAGCATCAAAAAAACACTTAAAATAAGCTGCATTTATACTACAGTGGTCTCATGAGGATATGAGGATACTCCTTCTGTAATTTGATGCAAAACTATTTATAGACTCATAATTCAACCCACTACAAAGGAAGCTACTGGATGGAGGAAGCCAGTGGAGGTGAGTGCTGACAGGGAAGTGCCAGCACTGTCAACACAGACCAGGGTCCCATCAAAACACAGAGACAGAACCCAGAGGCACATCAATTTCTCAGAGACCTGTCCCTCTCTTGACCATATCTGAATTTGATCCCCAATGTTTACAAAGCTGGGGAGTGTCCTGATGTTTTTAGACTGTTATGTGCATCATTTTTCTCATCTTAAAGCTGCCCATGTAGAGAAAAATACAGGACTTCAGTAACATTTACCAGCATGATTTGCTTTTATTACCTTTCTGTTCAAGACCCTTGTTTCCCCTTGTAGCATGTCAAATTGCCCCCAAAACCATATTATACAGCAGAGAAATGTCGTTCACACTTCACTGGCTATTGATTTACTTTATTTATTGGCACAAAATCAGCCAGAGATAAACATTTTGTCCCCCATTTCCACTATTGTAAGCGATATAGTTCACTGCAAGATAGGCAAACCCCAATGTGCTGGGTCACAATTTGACACGGCTTTCTAATCAATGTGTGAAAAATTACCTAATGAATAATGGGTTGCACATTTCCACAAACAAATTAACCAGGGTGAGACTGAAACTAATGATTATATTTATCTAATGTAATTTCACATCTGTTACTAGACCTAGTAATTTTTTTTTCTTCTTTCCATGGTATCCTTAGAATTACAGCCCAGCTTTTGAGAGACAGACATTTTACATCCTTTTAAACAGATATTGTTCAGATTTATTAAATATATACTTTTAAAATCACAAGATACTTTGGTTGTTATTATTTTGAAGTACTACATAGGAGTTGAACTGCCTTGACACCTCCTGTACAAGGAAAAACAGAAGTTTGGGGTTTTTTTCCCATTATCAAGCCAGTTGAGACATACCCTGATAATATTTGCTGGAGTTAGACTAACATTATTTGCAAAGAAAAAGCTTGACAGTGGGCTAATTCTTAAGCTCCCTTTTAAAGCAGATTTGTGTCCTCCAGGTGACAGGTTTTGAAAATCAGATGTTTCTAGAGTCAGCTGCTGACTCTGAACAGGTTTAGCAGGAGCCTGGGACCTGATGCAACCGTTGCTTCTCAGGACAGGGAAAGCAACTGTCTCTGCAGGGATTACTTTCCACTGGGTGTTTTTATTCTCCAGGCATGTTAAAATGTTTTTCTTGGCCTGTCAATTGTGGCTTGGACACCCTCCCTGGCCTCTAAAATATGAGTCACTAAGTCACCTGTCTCCATCCCTCTACTAAGAGCAGTGTTTCAAAGAAGGGCTTGTAAGGTGGCCACCAGAGAAGGAGAAAGAGGACAACACTAGATTTTCCATCCCCTAAAGGTGACTCACCTTGGTCCCCATGGGGGAGACAAAGTTCCCCTTGCTACAATCACCTTTCTTCCTGGTGATGAGAACTTTATCTGCTCTGTCACATCCAGCAACTTGCAGTTGTCTTTCAGGTTGTTGCAAGAAAACCAAAAGTCTCCAAATGATGTCACTACTTGAGTCAACATTATTAAACAATTTCACAACCTGTCTCAGTAGTGGTGGCAGCTTTCATAAGGATTTATTATTCAGAGAGAAAAGAAGGGAGGGGGCTGAGAGTGCACAGAGGTTTGAAAGTCATTGTACCGAGAGTTTAATTATTGTATTTTTCACTGAAGTTGAAAGTATTAAGGGAAATTCTAGCCAATTTCATATTACCTCATTTGATTAAAGAAGTTGTATGATTGTTCAGAATGTGTAATTGCTATTCAGCACAGCTGAGCTGAAAAAAAAAGCTTTTTGACTTCACATCCTTAATTCTTAGCAATATTTAGTAGCCTCATTGGATTAACCAAACAAAACTAAAAATTACACCAGCTTTATACTGAAGACATTCTGATAATTGATTTGGTTGAAAAATATGAGCAAATTAATGTGTATTTCTGGTTTGATTTGTTGAGGGAGGAGTGTTATTTTTTAATAGAATACATTTTTCTTATCAGCTTTAGGAAAAGTAGTCTGTATGGCCATGTCAGGTATGGGTCAATATGTAACTTCATGGGTGGATTTTGAAACCACAGAAGATAAAACTTGGCAGAGTATCATGCGTATTACATGGAAAAATATATGCAGACATCCCACAGTTGTATGCCATATAAGCATACAATACTGGTTTGTATTTGTCTTGTTTTTTGAGAAGAGGAACTCCAAATATGTACCATTATAAATCCTCCTTAAAAAACCAAAACAAAACAAAACAACAAAACAAACAACAAATAAATAAAACCCAAACCAAACTGCAGATAGCCCACATTCCCTTCATTGCTGATTCCAGAAATAAATTACCTTGTTCTACTCAAAAGCTTGTGTAACAGTGAAGGAACATTCTCTCCTGTTCAGTCGTAAACTGTTTGGTTACAAAGCAGACCTCCATATCTTTTGGGGACTTGTTGTTTCACTTGCTGCAGAAGAGGTGGCCATGTGCTCCCAGCATATTACATAATGAATAATTGGTTGCACATTTCCAAAGACAAATTAACCAGAGAAGGAGATACTAACAAGTGTCAACCAGCCTAGCAATCACTGAGCTGCTCCTTTCTGCTGTGGCATCTTCTGCAATAGCTTGTTAACCTCCATCTGTACAGTAAATAGCCCTGGTGTGGCACCTGAAGAGGAGTATTTCTGACCTCTGGAGTGTGAATGGACTGGACTAACTCCTGATGCATCCATTCCAGCTGGAAGCAGCTCATGGAGATTAAGATACATGATGCCCCTGGGGGAGGCAGGGAGCTGCTGATGCTGGATACATCCCTCTGCACCAGGACAGCTCAGAAGCTCAGCAACCATCACCTGGTTAAGAGGGCACATGGGATGGAAGCTGGAAAACAGTATGAAAACACTGGGCAACATCCTAGAGGTGTGCTCTCGTGCATCCACACTGCTCTGAATGTTTGATTTCCTAAATGTACCATTCTTCCCAAAACACCTTTTATTCTTCCAAACATGTTATTTCTTTCCTACCATGAGCATGGTGACTGTAGCATGTCCTGGGCTACCACAGCCTGCAGAGGCCATGCAGCAGGAAGGCTTTGAGGGGACACTGCAAATCCGGTCTATTTCATTTTTTTTTGCTAAGAATCACCTCAACAAGCAACTGTGAGCAGCTCAGAAAGAGTTGGCTGGGGCTTGAGCTCAAGGGAACATTTGATGGTTGCTGGTAACAAAGATACAAGTACAACATACTATGTTATTTTTGCTTCCCATTTATCTAGTGCATTTAATTTGGTTAAAGCCACTTACCCTAATTCAGGCTCACTCAGTCCTGGAGATATGACTCAATACAAGAAATTCCTGTTCTTACAATAATTCACTGATGGTTGTTGCATGGGCATTTGTTTCTGGAGGAAGTAGTGACCTCTGTTAACCAGAAGACACAAAGGACAATGATGGAAACATAGTGCAGCGCTGTCCAGAGGAACTCAAGAACATATATACTGAAAACACAAGTGGCAAGACAAACCAAGCATCAGTTTTTCTACCACATGCAGTCTGAGTTCCTCAGCCTGCGTCCAGAAGGAGGTTACACTGGAGAGACATGGCGTGACTTCAATCTCCATACCTTTTCATGGTAACCAGGCTGCACCGTTTGCATTTCTCATTTTCCCTCTCGTAGAAATTTCTCACTGAGGGTTTTGACAATTTTCAAATAATGTCATGGAGAGTGTGACAACATGAAATGAGAGTAGAGCACAATGATGCAGTAAATAGTTACATTATTAGAAAGGCAGATGCTAGCATTGGAGCAGGGTTGTTGGCCTAAAAGAAATAGATTGGGAGGGAGAAGATAGAAAAAAAAAATCTGTGAGGTATCAGAAGCAGATGATAGCACAATAACATTCATATGCAAGCAAGGGTTTTCTGTGGCAATGTGAATGCTAATACGGCCAGTAAATAAACCATAGTAAGATTCTGGAATTTATATTATTACTTGCCAAATACAACTTCAGGCCAGTGAATCATGTCTGGGATTGCATTTTGGTCTCCAAACCCTGGCAATAGATCCCTATGCACAAGGCAATGTCCTGCAATGGTGGCTGAGTCACACACAGCCAACTACAGAAAACTGAAATTCAGCATAAAGCTGGTGTTTTGAATTTCCTATTGGCTTATTCTTGACACCCTTTTATTCTTGTCACCTCAGAGATATGCCCTGAGTGATTTCAGGGACAGTGATGAAATTTAGGACATTTGAATATGCTATGGTACCTAAACTGAAGCCAGCAAGGAGTGATTTGGAGCAAGGCTGCTGCAGCCTGGTCTCCCACTTAGGCAACCAAGAGGAACAGGATCTCCTCACTCTGCTATGAAAGCCTGTCATCCATCTCCTATGCCTATCATCCTCTCCCCAAATGACTATAAACTGCAGTCTGAATTCAAACTATAAGAATAAACTTTGAGTACCCGAGGATTTTCATCTGCCTCCGTGGTCCAATGACCCATGCATCAGCCTGAGAGTCTGATACTCAGACAGCCTTGGAACCAAGAAATCCAGCATAAGGCTTGAAGAGTTTCAGGTGCCAGTAACTTAAAAACCAGCCTCAACTGCACTGATGAAGACACTCAAACCAACTAGGAATGAATGAAAATTCAAACCTGCCTCTAGCAAATTCAGAAGTGCTGCTATAATCCTTGGTAAAGACAGAGTTAAGAGAGAGCCGCTTGCTCCCTAGGATGATGCTGTAAAGCAAAACGGACAAAGTGCTGTTCAACAACTCACAAATGTTCTAGCTGCTACCACATCAGCTGTCTATGCTTAAATGAAGCACACTGTAGATCTCTACAATGCACTGCATTATGGGTATTTCTCCAGAGGCATACAAGGCTAAATGTTCATGCGTTGCTTTCTTGTGCAAGGCAGAGCAGACTCAGAAGTAAGCAGAGGCATACCATACAGGTACTCCCAAGAAAAAGCTGTGGAAGTGATTAGGTAAAATAGCAGACAGTAAGATGGGTTAGGAGCTGTCTGAACAACAGAGCTCAGAGGGTAGTGGTCATAGGGCAGAGTCCAGCTGGTAACTTGTAAGTAGTGGTGCTCCCCAGGGTCAGTTCTGGGTCCAGTCTTACTCAACATATTCATCAATGACCTGGATGAAGGGATAGAGTGAACCTTTAGCAATTTTGCTAATTATACTAAACTGGGAGAAGTGGCTAATACATATAAAGGCTGTACTGCCATCCAGTGAGATTTGGACAGACTGGAGAGCTGAGCAAAGGCAAACCTAATGAAGTTCAACAAGGATAAGTGCAAAGCCCTACATCTGGGGTGAAACAACACCATGTACCAGTACAGGTTAGGGGTAGAAGTGCTAGAAAGCAGCTCCATGAAGAGGGACCTTGGTGTCCTGGTGGACAGTAAGTTATCCATGGGACAGAAATGTGCCCTTGTGGCAGGAAGGACAGTGGGGTGCATAAGAAAAGTATGTCCATTTGGACGAGGCAGGTTCTCCTCCCCTTCTATTCTGCAATAGGTGAGGCCACTTATGGAGTATTGTGTTCATTTATGGTCTCCCCAGTTCAAGAGGGATAGGGAAATACTAGAGAGAGTCCAACAGAGACCTATAAAAACGATGAAGGCAATGGAACATTTTTCTTATGAGAAAAGGTTGAGAGTCTTGGGGCTGTTTAGATGGGAAAAGAAAAGACTGAGAGAGGATCTTATTCATGTTCACATATACATGTGTTCCTGTGTGACCTTATCTAGGTTATACTGCTCTAGCAAGGGGCTTGGACTAGATGATCTTTCGAGGTCCCTTCCAACCCCTAACATTATGTGATATGCAAATATCTGAAGGGTAAGTGTCAAGTAGAAGGGGCCAGTCTTTTCCAGTTGTGCCCTGTATAGGATGAGAGGTAATGGTATCAAGTGAAACAGTGGATATTCCACATCAATGTGAGGAAGAACTTTTTCACTGTGGGAGTGACAGAGATCTGGAAGAGGCTACCCAGAGAGGCTGTGGAGTTTCCTTCTCTGGAGACTTTAAAGAACCACCTCAATCTGTTTCTATGTTGCCTGTCCCGGGTGATCCTGCTCTGGCAGGGGGTTGGACTTGATGATCTCCAGAGGTCCCTACCATTCTATGATTCTATGATTGTCTGGCCCTATGCACAGATACTCCAGGCAACACAGGCTAGAGCACAAGTGGGATTTCAACTTCTTTTGCCACTCAAGGTGCTTCACTGGGAGTGTCTTAAGAAACTCGTACTGACGCAAACAGGAAATCTTGGGGATTTTCTGCTGCAGCACAGACCCTGATATGAGACAGTACAGACTAAAACCACCCTGAGAATGTGGAATAAGGAGGACTTTTAACACTAAATGATTTGCTGATGGCTCAACTGCCAGCTCATTTTACTTTTTTTTTTAACTTCCACTTTGGAAATGAGAAGACCTAAATGTGATCTAGAGTTATCAAAGCCATTTTGTGAAGGTTCACCAGTGAAGTGGCCACATTATGATGGCTTACAGTAAGGGCAAAAGGCACAGCCAAGAATGGTATGCTATATCCTTTTTTTTTACCTGGTGTGATTCACATAGGTAATAACAAGAATATGTGATGTGTCAAAATCCTAGAGCCATCAATGAAAGCTGGAGTAGGCGGGTAGATATTCGTTTATGTATAGGTGTCTAAACTGCTCTGATCATAAATTAATTCTAAATCTAGAGGTAAAATACAAGGACCAAGATGAGATTTAAAGATGAGATGGGACTTTGTGTCTTGGTACAAAGACTGCCTGTAGAATGACTGGGCAACTGCAATGTCAAAGATGGCCATAATCAAAACAATGCAATTAATGGAAAGAAAGGATTTGTATTTGTTGAGACTTTAAACAGAACAAGTTTGGGGCATGTTTGATAAAGAAGAAAATTCTGCACAGGTTATGCAGTTTGGCAAGAAGCTAGTGAAGGCAACAAGAGGATTAACATTGACATAACTTGTCAGCCTACATTACTCTGAGGAGGAAACAGGTACCAAGACACTTAAATGTTTAAAAAACAAACAAAACCAAAAACAACAACAATAACAAAAATCAACCACAAAACAAACAAAAAAACCAACCAGCTACTGACAGAGTTATACAGAAAGGAAGAAATGTGTGTATGAAAGGAAGGCATCAAGCAGCTGGCTGGCTTTATGTTTTGGGTGTAATTGATTGACTATAACATCCATGAATGAATCTGCAGATTTATGCCCTACTGGAAAGGCTTAAGAAAGGAGGAGATAATGAATGAAACACTTTTAGAGTAATTAATTGTAAATGGACCAAGAATCAGATCCAACAGAAATAACAACAGTCTGATATAAGTGTAGATATGAAGCATGTGATGAGTAGGTCAGAGGCAGCAGCTCCTTGTGTGATATATGAAGAAAGACCAGAGCAATCAGCTATTAACACAGGATCCCACTTCCTTTAGAAAGCATCTCCTTTGTAGCTGTCTCTATCTAGATGGCATCCCTCAAAGCCCAGCAGGATTCCCCACCCCTGTGGGGATCTGTCCAGTCACAGTTTGCACAAAATTGAGCTTAAAATTGCTCAGGAGTTAAAGCAAAATGGGCCAAGTGACAGTAATATAAAATACAGTGGAATTATCTTTAAGTATTTCTTACAGTAATTAAAATTTCAATAATAAAGTAGGAGTAATTTATTTGCTACCAAGTCCTGAAGATAAGAACAAAAGCTGACAACTAATACAGTTGTGGGTGTTAATTACTGCTTATAATAGACGCAAAGATTAAAGCCACTAACTGCACCAAGTGTAATTCTTTATTTAGGAATTTAATATTCTTCCCTGTTCATCTCAATGCATTTTTATATGTCTGACCTTCTGTAGACTTTTCATTTTGTTCTCCAGTTGAAAGAGCAAAGCTGGTTAATATCTGATGACATTTTGTGGCCATATATCTGCTGCAATATGTTTTTACAGTCACTTTTGTTTATAACTCTGAATTCGGTGGATATCTGCTTAGCAACAGAAGCATGTAAGACAGATGACATTGCTAAAATGAGAAACCCCTCCCCTCCAAGGACTCCCTGAGTGCATGTGGCCTCAAAGGACCAGGGGACAAGAAAGAACACTGTATAAAGGCTATGGCAACGAACAGATAGACCACACTACCACTCCTTTCAATATCATGTCTTTTACTCACCCACCATATTGTTGACTTATATTGACTGTGTCTGTGGCAAAACCAAATCTTATGAATACAATGACACAAGGAGTTCTCATGTTACAGTCAAATCAAGTTTTGACTACAATGTGATATAGGGCAGGAAGCTCAACTTCACAGCCTTCCAGTACATGGGAACATTACTATAAAGTAATTTTTATGTCTTGAAACAGGAGACAGGTGATACTTCCTTTTAATTATTGTATACCAAAAATAGTGGAGGATGCTCATAGTCATTCTGAAATGTTCTTTAAAAAGTTAGCAAAAAAATAAACCTTAAAAGCTTATAAGGGAGCCACAGGGAATCATAGCTGCCACTTAAATTATATTAAAGGGCAATAAATTGAAACTAGTAAAAAAGAAATGTGTCCTTACAGGGTGCATTGTCAGCTTCTGAAATTCACTGTAGTGGAGGTCACTGAAAGAAAGTCCATAGTTTGTTAGGGTTTTTTAATAAGTACTTTTTGGATCACTACCATGATGCTTCCAGCACTGTGAGAAAAAGTTAATCAGACTTCATACTCCAAGGCACAAATTGTGTATGGGGGTCAGGAAAGAACGTCACACTCACAAGAGTATTAAGCATATTCTGCATTTTCCCTCTTGACCTTCGAGGAATCTCTGCAGAACAGTTGTGTAACCTCCAATGGCAAATCCTCTGAATTCTTTCTTCCTGGGGAGCAATTCGCCACTGGAAGATTTCAAAGCTTATAAAAGCATAATTTTAGCTCTAGAAAATGTATTTAAGCTTAAGTGTTGATGAACAATACAATATAAAGGTGAAGCAGAGCTCTTGAGCCTCAAAGACAGTCTCAGGAGAAGCTGAAGCAGCACAATTTATTGACATTGAGAGAGGCGACCTCCCACCCATACCATTATACAACATCCCAAGTGGAAGACAAAGATAGGCTCCTCTGTGCATGGGCCCTGGCTGTGAGGACCATGAAGAGAGACACCCTCCCGCTGTTCTTTCCCTAAGGAATAGAAGTAAATCTCACAGAGGTCCTTAATGGTTATTAATACAGTCCTTTGAGAACTACTCAAATAAAAGGATGACATTTAATTAACGCAAGTCCCCTACCACATCCCAGGCATGACCAGCCTCTCTGGCTCTTGCTGTTATTCTTGTGGTGATGAGGTGAAAAATTAAAACTCTGTTGTCCTTAGTCCCGCCTCCATCACCACCACCTCTGTTTTCTTCTCACAGTTACATCAATGCCACAGGTGATGATTGATTCATGAGGTTCGAAAGGAGCCTGTAGGTCCTTTGTCTTTTGGGGAAAATTATTTTTCTCCAAGTTAAGACAAGGCTGTCAGCTGTCTTGCCCAGGGATTTTGGGTACATTGCATGCATTCATAAAGGCAAACTGCCTCTCAGACCCCAATTCTACACATGACTGGATGACCTGATGTGGCACAAGTTGTGATCAGACATTTGAACACTGCCCATGTGTCCTCTTATGTATTTCAGGATGAGAGTTTATAGAATGGGGGGGATATTTCTGGCAGAACAATTTTGAGCACCAATCCCACAAATCTTCACAAATGCATCTGCTGAATTCATAACCAGGTCAGCATAGACTTTAAAGGCTGCAGGATAGGGTTCTTTGCTTCTTTGTCACTTTTGTCCAAACTGTAACTCTTAAGGCTATCACACACCTGACACAGATCTGTGGCATTACAGGATGCTAATTTCTGATAATTCCTCTTCCTTTGCCTTTTTCAGTGTTTAGATTTTTTTACTGTGTTATTAGCACACATGAGGGGAAAACTAAAATTCCTTTGTTCTCCCTCTTGTGTCAATGCTGAACAGGCCATGCTACCCAGACCAACCACCCTGAGCTCAGCCTTAGTGCTAGGCAGGAGGTGACCAACTCCACATCAGGGCTTGCTTTTTTTTTTTTTTTTTTTTTTTTTAAGAAAAGAAAAAAGGGAGTTTAATTTTCGAGATGAGCAGAGAGAGGGAGTTGGTTTTGGGGTCT
>JANHGL010024279.1:0-14953 GCA_024611195.1 Ceyx melanurus
GATGCGCAGTGCTCATGCGCGCCAGCCTTCTCTCTCCGCGCCTTCCCGCGACCTGCTGGGAAACGTAGTTCTGCGGCCTGCGAGGGGGATTTCTCCAATCCTCTCAGTTTCCCTAGCCCCCCAGCCCGGCCGGGGCCCCGTGTCGATTCTCGCTGGGCTGAAGGAGAAGGGGTGCGGGGGAAGCCCGGGGGTCTCTTTCACGGGGAGCTGCGGGTGAGGGCTTCTCGGTGGGCTGCCAAGGGAAGTGGGAGGGGCGCAGGCCACTGGATTCTGAGAGCCTCTCAGGTGGGGTGGCACCGGGGCCTTAACTTGGGAGGTGCAGCTGCCCGCCTGGCCTCAACTTGGAATTCCCACCAAAACCAAAGCTCTTCACTGGTTCCATCACCTTTGTTTTTGTCCCTCTTGTTTTACAGGGGCAGAGACCTGCAGGGCTCTGGGGACTGGTGGCAGCCAGCTGTGACTGAGGACAGCTCAGATTGCCACAGCCTACACCACTGTGCTAGGCACAGACACATGTCAAAATAGGCTTGTTGTCTTAAGTGGGTTACACAGAAAGTGCCAGCCTTCTTATATGCCTTCATATAAATATATGTTCTTGCTATAAATATATGCCTTCATTCTTGAGAAGTTTTTGGTTGGAAGTAATAATTGGTTTCGTTTTATTTTGCTTTTCTTTTTGTTGTTTTGTTTTGTTTGTTTGGCTTTCTTTTTTTTTTCTTAATTGCAAAAGACCGCCAGGGCGTTTTTCAAAGCTGTCCTCAATCCTCACCACAGCCTTCCAAGGTAAGCAAACAAGTGAACTCTCCCTTTCCCACAAAGGGGAAGTTGAGCAAAGAGGGTTTTGTGGCCTCCTTCAAAGCCACAAGGCTCCAGCTTCCTGATTCCCAGGCCCATGCATGGACCACCTAACACCACCACTTTTTCAAGTCATGATTTATGTGAGAACTCTCAAGGCTGATTCCTTTGTCACAGAATAAAAGAAGAGTATTGGCTGAATACATCAAAGGAGAGTCCAGTTGGCTAAAGAACATATCATGGTTCCTCAGTGTCTGCTGTTTCAGCACCTTTCATGCAAATAGTGTACTTACTTACACTTTCCTGTCCAAGTCTGTCCTGAAACTCTTAAAATAATAGTATGAGGGAGCAGAAGAGAGACACCAAGTGGTCTAGCTGGTGAAGTTTTTTGTTTGGTTGGTTGGGGTTTTTTTTTAATTCCCAATATGAACAGGAGAGTAGTTCTAATCCAAAATCTTTTGATAGTAGAGAGGTTTTTTCCATTTATGTCATCAGGCTTCAGATCAGGACCATCCTGAGAAACAGCACATGTGAGGTCAGTCCCAGGTGGCAAACTGGAGAAATGATCAGAGTCAGTCTTTTCCTTTCCATTCCAAGTCTTTCTGAACGCAGACTGTTTTTGTTCCATGTGCCATTTCCCTTCCTTCACTTTTTGATTTAAGAGCAGCAACAGTCCTGTATCTATGTAAATATTTACAGGAGAGATCTTAAATGCTTTTCAAGTCTCAGTTAACAAAGCTTATGATACACAGAGACAAGAGCTGTCCAGCAGAGTGACTCTTTCTAAGAAAATCCTTCTGGCAGCAATTAATGCTGAGAGAAAAGGTACAGCAGAAAACAGCCAGCAGCGGGAACTGGAAAATGTGGTGTCCTCATTTTTGATCTTCTAACATCTGGCATGCACATATACACACTGCAAGAGCCTATAGCTTACAATGCTTGTATGTTTGCAGTACAGCATAGTCCACTCTTAATTTCATGCATCCCTCAAAAATGTCTTTCCCCAAGCTCTGAGATTTCTTCTGAGGCTAATGGATAGCAAGGTCAAGTGATTTGTGGTGAAAACTGATGCTTTTGAAGAACATAAGACTAAGCAATGTGTTTTTTACAGAGGGTGTAATGATTTGCAAAGCATGAGAAATGAAGTTTTGCTTCTTTACATTGTGAATGTAAGCTGATTTGCATATAAATTGGACCTGTCAAGTGTACTAATATCAATCAAATAGCTGTGAAAATAAAAATGAAGTTGCAAATAAATCATTCATTTATGTGAATGCTGCTGATCATTTTTTTTTTTCCAAAGCTGTTTGAAAAAGCCAGATGCTGACAAATGAGATACTTGGGGTTAAGCTGGGAAGTCTAAGAGCTTTGGATGGGTGATGTGGTTGTTCAAAAAAATGTTACAAGCCAAAATGCATGAAAATACAGAGCCACCAGCCTCTCCACTGGTAAATAAAAAACACCTGTGCAGCAGCCCTCTCCACCCACAACTGGTACTTGCTGTCCTGTGTCAGGTGAAATTCCTGCCTGAAGTGAATTTGCTGTACCCTGCTGGATGTCTGATTTCTGACCTCACACTCTGAAATGCTGGTGTGTTGGAGTAGCTGCACAGCTACACAATATCCACACAAACTGTAGTGATATCCAGAAGAGCTTAAGAAGACTTTGCACTTGGCTCAAAAATAGCAGAACACACCATAAAGAAATCTTTTCAGTGTCAACTCTTTCAAGTAACTTCTCACTGTCACTCGATGTGAATGGAATGGAGAGAGGGGTGACATCCTTGAACAGCAGCCTTGTTCAGAAATCCCAGAGAATGCACTTGCACCCAGGTTGCAGCTACCTTCTCTTTTTCCCCTCCTTTATTTCTTTCTGGGACAGGCCGTTCATAAGGGTTTCTTCCACTTCAACCTCTGGACCAGCCTACACTAAATGTCCCACAAGTGAAAGTGGAACATTGAAAGTCCCCCTGAGGAGGAAGAACACCATGCACCAGCACAGGGTAGGGGTTGACCTGATGGAAAGCAACTTTGTGGAGAAGGACCTGGGAGTTCGGGTGGACAAACTGACCGTAAGCCAGCAATGTGCTCCTGTAGCCAAGAAAGGATGCTCCTAGAAATTTCATGGGAGCATCTGAAGTACTTTAGAGCTTTATTGAACTTCTTAGTGGTTCATGTGTGGACTTTTAAAAAGATCTGAGGCCCTACAGGTGTTAATATCTTGCAAACCTGCCAACAAGGGCTAGGGAGACTCTCACAACTGCTGCTCTTCCACATAGCCTAGGGCACAAACAATCTGCAAGGCAAAGGGGTGGCTGATCCACTTTTGCCCTCAGGTTACTAAATCTGCACCTGTCCAGGCTGCAGGCTGGAGAAATGAGCACAAATGTATTTTCAGACTTTGTTCTCACCAAGAGGATTTTGCTGTCTCAGAGCTCTTGTGTGTCCTGAGCTACCCACAGACAGACAAGTGCAATAGTCTGTTTGCATATCACAAGCAATCTTCATGCTGAGACCACTCAAGTTTAGAAAACTGACTGCAGCAGAAGAGCAGATTCAATACCCTGCAGCTGCTTACAACACAGTCACAGATATGTGGCAACAACAATAATAAAAGTTTCTTATTGTAATAAAGTTTCTGGTCTCTGCTCAGTGTCATAGAGTGATGGCACATAGGTGTTGGGTATCCTTACCTGAATGCAGCCACAGTGGTGACAAAGGACTAGGCAGTGCTCCTTTCACATGACTGGGAATATGGATGGTAACAGGCATGAGACAGTGAAGTGCTGCATCATCCTCCTGTCCCACCTCTAATAGCCTAAGAGGCACAGGGAATGGGGAATTTCTGTGATACATGGTCCTGCCTGCTGAGAGCTGTGCTGAGTTTGTATGATGCTGGCATAAGACCAGGACTCGGGCACACACTGTGACCCCTCACCAGCACAGGTTTGATTTGGACTGGGGTTTCAGGAGTGTATGGCCACACCTGTGTAGGTTTCCTCAGTTGATGGTTCTGTGCCATGCCACGGAGGTGTTCTTGTTTGGACTGTTCCTCCATCCAGTGTTCCTGTCCCATGCTGACTGTCCCATTTCCTCTTCACAGGATGTTGCAGAGGCAGCAGAAGAGGACCGTGTTTGCCTCATGCTGAATAGGGAACAGCTGGACACAGATGATTGTTTGGGTTATTTGCCTGTTGCCTGGACATTTTGTTTGCTTGCTTGAGCCCTGAAAAAAATAGGTTTCCTGTTTTTCCAGAGGCTGGTCTGTGTTAAGACTGCATATTGTGGGCTGCTTTTGAAAACTGGTGTTTTATAACTTTGCAAATGAGTGTCCTGCTGTTTCAGTGGCAAGACTCCATAAATAAGGCAGTCTTCTCAGAAATTTCCCTGTCACAGAGCCAGCGGGACTCAGGGATCAGAAGCAGCCAAAACCACATGCTTCTGGTGTCAGAGAAGCAGATACCCCTGAGTGTGGTCCTGGTTGGACCCCTCTTGAGTGGATTTAAATGGCTGACTAAATGAAAGTGCTAGCTGATGTTTACAGACTGTGTTTAGAAGAATGACACTCATCTTTCCTCCCTATCAGCACCTCACCTGGGGTAAACCAGCATCCCACTGTTGCAATCATAATACTCTGTGTTTGTAACTGCTCTCTCTGTAACACTTGTGCATATCCTCTGGCACCTTACTTCTGGGTGTTTGCTTGTATTCTTAGTGTCTGGACAATACTTTCCCTGTGAGAAAAGAATCTTTTTTTTTTTTTTCTCATTTATGAGTGCAGACATTTTGGCTGTGGAAAATGGAGTTAAATAAGAATAAGCTGGTCAGGAAACAGAGAGAATGTTGTTGCCAGCTGATACTGGAGAAGAAATATCAGGAAGAATGCATATTTGGCCAAGGCACTCACAAGAAGTGCCACGGGTCTAGTCATGAGCCTGGATGTGCAGCAATTATGTAGCTTTGGGCTGTGACGGCTGCAAATCATGGCAAAATGTCAGTCTGATACAAGGGACATGAGATGGGGGTCCAGCCCCTGTTGCATAAAAATCATCACTTTAACACCTTGTATGTTTTCAGAGATCTCTTTATTGAGTACTGACCAGACTTGATCCTGTTTGATTTCTTAGGCATAGATTTGGGGAAGGGGGGCACTGGAAAAAAAACCAAAACAAAGCAAAACAATACTGCAGCTGATTCACCCCCCTTGTTTATTGCATCAGAAATAGATTTGGCAGAGTTCATCAGGAATGAACTAATCAGCAGGGAATTAATTGGCATGTTTGTTAAAAGGCAAAAACAACGTGGTGAACAAATTCATGGCTGGATGGCCGGAGAATTCAAGCAGCCAGATTAAAGTGCTGCATAGTGGAAACTGTGACTAGTAAGAGAAGTCGTACAGCTGTGCTGGACAGCCAGCAGTTGAGAGCTGACCAAAAGAACCAGGGGCAAAGATACACGAGTGTCCTTGCAGATGGAGCTGCTTTCAAGAAGTGTTCAATTGCCCGGGCTTTCCTTCCCATAAGGCTCCCATGTGTGGGGGAGATGGCTAACTTGCACGAGTGGGAGGGAGGGGTAGGAGAGGTACAGCTGGAGGAGGCTCCACGGAAAGACTGTGGCAATGCAGAAAGCGGGGAAATGAAGAAGGACACGTCACTTATTACAAGCTGAAATGCAGAGAGGGTGGTGAAAAGAGAAGCAGGGAGGCAGAAATTTGGAAGCCTCATCACAGAAGGACTGGCACTCAAGAGCACAGGTAACACTTGTATGCGGTTCTCTGGCTTCTTTCTCAGGAATGTTTTGCTTCTTCCTCTGGAGGAGTCACATCCATGCAGCTTGGAATGAGCTTGTTGGGTTGAGGCACCTAAAGGCACCTGTGGGAATAGCCAGGAAAGGAGGCAACATGTGCAGATTGGCATGGACTTGGAGGTTGGAGAGTTGCTGACTACTTTTTCCAGAGAACAGGGGTGTGCAGAGTGAAAGGAGGAGGGAGAAAGGAAGAGTGAACAAATCCTTAGAGACAGGCAGACATGGAGAGTGCAAGGTCTGTGGGACATACCCAGGGAGACTAGAAACTTCTTAAGAGGGAGCACCAAGCTCTACATGAGAGAGAGATGGAGATAAGACATCCTGAAAAAGCAGGTACTAGAAAAGAGCCCTCTAGAGAGGAGGCAAAAGGTACATATTACCTCCTCAAATCCAACAGTACTTTATTAATGATGTGATTGCAGTAAATGTGTGCTTTGCATCTGGATGGCTTGGTTTTATTTTTATTTTAGTTTTTGGTTTGTTTGTTTGTTTTTGTTGTGTTTTTTTCCCCTTCTTTAGCATCCGTATGTCTGCCTGCTGGCAACAGTATCACCCTAGCTAGGTGTCTTCATTGAGGCTGTCAATCAGACCCTTTTGTTTAGCAGGATGGTCAGTCTATTTGAGGGTTTCAGATTCTCCTTTCTTTCTCACACTATGCAGGTAGAAAATGATCAGTGTAACTCTTATTTTATGCGAAAGCACAATTATCTCAAACATGTTGCCAAACTTGAAAAAGTCAAGATATTGTTATTCTTGCGTAACCCAAAGTTGGGTGTGTGCCTGTACAAATATATAGCATTATACCCACACACATATAAGCTGAAGAATAATACATTACAATCTGGGTTGGGGTTTTTTTTTGGTTTTTTGTTGGGGCGGTTTTTTGTGTGTTTTTTGGGGTTTTTTTCTGTTTTTTTTTTCACAAGGACTTTTGAAACAGGTGATATTCTAGCTGTGACTGGGTTAATATTGTAGGATCCAATGTTTTTGGCATTTTCTTAATCTTTCCACCATCACATAATACAAGCATATGCTAATGTTTATACTCCCCTGGGTTGGTTATGCTTTTTTTTTTTTCATTTGTAGGGCTAATAAATGCCGTCCTCTTTTCAAGTAGAACTTGCAAATCCTTTGATTGTTCTGGACTTGCAGCCTTGGCAGTTTTGCCCTCTAAAAGCTCAGTCTTTTCAGGATTCCAGCCTGGGATCTCTGGCAGAACAGTCATTAACAGAGAAATTGTAGGCAGCTACTCTTACATCTTTTTAACGTGAAGCTCTTTGGTTTATAGTACCTAAACCTTCTTTGACTTTATACATAAACCAGAACATTTTATTTGGGTGTATGTAAGTAATATAACCTTAAAATACTGAATATGGAAATAAAGATAAGAGAAATTCCAACAGTGTGAAAAAATGCCTTTATTATATATTGAGATCCTTTACAAAATTAATAATCTTAGGTTTACTTTGATGTTTAAATATCCATTACCATTGGAGTGAGAGCTACATTTTATGTATTTATGATTTACCTGAGATCAAATTCCCTGAATCATTTAAAAGTATATTTTATTTCTCTGCAAATAGCCCAAAACTCAGTATCACTCTTCAGCTTTAGTTTGAAAGTAGATCAAAAGGACCTTTGGAAAATTATGAGAGGAGAATGGGTCTCAACTCAAAACCACAAAGCTAATTCACTTGCAGTTCAATACTGTAGAAAAAAAAAAACTAAAAAAATCAAAACCAACATCCCTCATCCCTACAGTGACTGCTAACTCTAATCAACAAAACCTTCCTCTCAAAGCAAACGTGGTCTTGAGCTCACACACTGGGATGCTCATGCATGGCATCAGGAGAGTGCATGTGTTTAGAGCAGTCAAAAGTGCAGGGAAAGGTCTCAAACCCTTTTGATATGCAAGGGGCAGGCAAGCTCTGAATCATAATGCAACAAGTCACATGTCTGCAATAGGAACAGTGTGTTCTCAGGCTTCAGAGGAGAGAGGGCTCTGAAATGAAGGTATGTTTGGCACCAGTAGAGGATAACCAAAGCAATTCCCCTGTATCCTATCAGGCAGCACAACCCTTGAGCAGTAACGAACTTCAGTCATCACACTTGACCTCAGTATGTCACTGATCACTATCTCAGTGGTTTGTTGTTATTCCCTGCTGTCTGTAAGGAGGGATGAGCAGTGGAAATGGAGTATACTGGAGCAGCAAGAAACAGAGTGAATGGGAGAGGGACAGATATAGGGGTCCAAAACCTGGCAGCGCTCCTTTGCTTTGGGGCAGAGACTCAGGCTGGGATGGCACAACTGCCAATCCTGGCAGGGCTGTGCTCAGAATACTGAGGTAACAGAACTCTTTTATCATGTTTTACTGAGGATTTAAGAGGTTAAAAGAAGAAAAATATATTTTGCAATGATGAGACGAGAATGTCTGTCTTCATTGATTGCAGATGGACTGTCCAGTGAATCACTGAGCCTACTCTGCTCCAAGAGCAGAATATGATGTCATTTTCTTACAGAAAGCATGCCATATTATTGTAACTAATAGTAATAAGGAAGCTACTATATTGTTATTGTCATTTTCTGGATTCAGGAAAGAGTTTTCATCCAAGGATGTGAAAGAGTTTTCCCTGATTGTCAACCTGGGTTCTACCCTGATAGTATTGTCCTGTGCAACACTGCAATGGATCCAAAGACATATTTGCAACAGGCTTGAGATCTGTTTCCTATTACAGATGATTCTGCAGACTTTGTCTGCCAGAAACTTTGTTAGTGGATACCCCTTTGCCTTCTACAATTCTACCTAAGAGAAGGTAGATTGGTCAGTTTCTGAGCTATGGGAATATACTTAAAAGATTATTACAACCTGATGTTTACTATGATAAAAAATTACAGCATCCTTCAGGAATGCAGGGAGCAAAGCTACAAAGAAACACGTCCATGAGGGACTCTGCAAATGATGTGTGTGGGTTTTGTGATTCATTTGGACACCTGGTATTTCAAAAAGTTTCAGATCAAGCAAGGTCAATTTTCAGCATCAGATGTAGGTGGAATTTATCACCACCCTTCTTTTAACAAATACATAAAGAACAAAGTATCCCAGCCCTGGGGTACTGAAACAGGTGCAAGGTGAAGAGGTTAAGGAATAGACAATTTCTTCAGGAAGTTTTAAAACGAGCTAGGAAGCCACACTGCCTCCTCAGTGTTGGCAGCATTTAAAAATCATTTGCAATTAGAGATGCTGTTGTCTGGCAAGTCCTTTCCCATCAGGGATTAAAAAGGCATGTGCAAATGCATAGTCATTAAAAGATAGAGGGAAAAAAAGACAAAAAAATGTCTAAAGGCTGTAGTATTTCTCTGGAAAGGCAAAGAGGAAGAGGAGCTGTGGTGTCAGTGAAAGCAGTGTCAAGAGGTTCATGAAAACCTTTTCATTATGTGCCATGATGATGTCATCAAACCTTCTTAAAGATCTTTATTTTGGAAGCTCTGAGTTGTGGGGGAGGAGGTGGTGTATATATATGCAAGATAAGAACGTTCTTGGTTTTGGTTGTGAATTTTTTTTTTCTTTTTCTTTAAATGAATATTGCAATCAGAAGAAGGATACTGAGTACAAAATCATGACAGGTGGAAAGTAGTATATTTAAAGTAGCGTAACATTTTCCATCAGTATGGCTACATTCATACTGCCATTTTACATGGAAAAATAAATGCAGTTGCAATTAAAATAGAAAAGCATAAAGTAAAAGGATTTATTTATGTACTGCTTTATCTGCTACAGCTCCTAGTAGGTTTTGAGGCAGATGAATTCTTCCCAGAAGGTTGGGAGACAAATGCCCTTTCACATTTTGCACTGAGGTCTTAGACTTTTGATGCATGTACCTGAATAGAGGAATAATTTGGATTTTCTGAATGTGCCTGCTTCTCACATAAGCCCCTTCATCATTGTGACTACAGATGACTGAAATCATCACTGAAACCAATGAACTTGGCACTGCGTTTTTTCTGATTGCTATGTGCAATATGTGCATAAATTGGCATTTCCAGCTAGTCTTTTCCAGAACAGCTGTTTGTGATATTAAAAAAAATAAATAAATATCAGATTCAACACTGAGGGACTACTTAATTAAGGCAGACTAACAAATTAGCATCAGTAAGCTGTGAAGAGACTGATCTATCCTATTATATTTACAGATAGTACTTGTCCAGGAGGGCCTATAGACCAGGGTTGACTTCCATTAGCTTGGGAATGATGGTAAACTCAAAAGAAGACAAGGAGCTTAGGCAAATGCTTACAGCAGTTCATATACCTGTCTTGCCTACTCTGCAGATATAATCAGAAGGAACAGATCCCCTGACACCAGGTCAAAGTGGAGACAGTACACGGGGCATGGTGTTGCCTTTAAGGCTCCATCACTTGGCAGCATCTCAGGTATCGTCACTGGTTAGTGGATCAGATAAAAAAGAACATTTATTATTATTATGGCCTCTATTCAATCCTTAATAAATCACTTCCCTGTTTTGTACCATGCTTTCCCTAAATGCAAGTGCTTTGTAGTACCTCCTGATGTTGCTAGAACATTTCTAGATAAAAGGTTCTATCCCCACATGGCTACATATGAAACAAATCTACTTTCCTAGATGCTGCCAGTTGATGAAGCATCTCTCTACAACTCAATGACTTGAAAGAAAAGTAAGGAGGTTTATACTTTTGAAAAAGTCCCTATGCTTCTGTAAAAGCTAGGCTGGGCAACCTGAACAACATTTTAAAGAAATAAATCTTCAGAATGAAAACTGCTGTTGGGGTGACAGATGGGAGGTGGATAAAAAAGAGGAAAGAGAGAAATAAAGCAGTTAGCAAGATTTTTTTGTCTCCACAAAGCAGGGGGAAGTCAAGATCCTACAAAAAGCCATCATGATGACAATTCCTCTTTTTCTCTTCTTCGTCCTCTCATCCTGCAGCAAATCCCAGGAGGACTTTCTGGACCAGCATCAGCAATGGGACTACAGAGAAGGCGGTAAGAGGTGGTAGTAGTTGGTCAGCCTGGACATTCAATAACTCAGAGATTAAGATTTGCCCATTTTGTCTTTGCAGAGCTCATTTATGATTTCTGGAGAGAAAAATTGTTTTAGAAATAATTATCTGGGATATTCAGTGATAGCAGAAAACTTGGGCACCTGGAGGCAGAGAATTGGACTGTGAGGGAGAGTTATTTGTTTTTTAACTTAGATCCACCATGTGTTGAATATTTGGCATTTCATTGTGACTCAGTTCAAGTAAAGGGGTGCGGAATCAAATTCAGACCACTGGCTCATGTTTTCTTGTTCTGTCATATTGAATTTTCCTCTCTTCCATGGTCATGCTGCTAACCTAGCTGACAAGGTCAACATAGGAGGCATTAAAAGCATCACTCAAACCCTTGAGAACTGGGGAAATGACATCTTCTGGCAAATGAAGAACACCTTGCTGAACAACCCAAACACATTACTCCCTGAGTTCTCCAGGTAATTCCCTTCATCTGCAGGTGGGATTCAGTCCTCTCCTGGATGTTCTTCTTTAAGATGAACTTTCAAATTGCTCAGTTGTTGGAAGATGAATCCAGTTGTCTTGGTATCTTGGCAGCTCTGAGTAGTGTACTGAATATTCTGCTGACTATTTATTGTGAAATATTCTCAGTTGTCATGAATGTATTATAAGAATTATCCTAAAGAAAATGTAGGCTGTCCTTGGCACCTCACTTCTGTGAGAACAGGCTGGAAAAATGAACTGTGCTACAAATCCTCACATGGACTTGGCCACAGGGCAGGTAGAAGAAGATGATTTAGTTTGTGATGGGTTTTATTTCAGTCTCTAACACCCAGATCTGAGAAAGCTATTCCCTAGTTCATGTCATCATATTTCCCTCTTCGCACTGTGGAAAATATTAACCATTGAGCACACTCACAAAATGTGCTTGAATCTCACCTTTCCAGAAACAGAGTGGGAAAGATGATGAAAGAAAAAGAGGTGAAGGGAATGCTGGCAATTACTAGAAACATAATCTCACTCAAATCTGAATTGTTTGTAAAGCAAGTGGTCCTCTTCCATAACTTAGCTTTTTCATTAGGAAAAAGAAGGAAACTGTCTGCAACTGCTACATATTGAAGCAGTTGAAGAGGAAAGACCAGATTAAAATGGCACTAGTCAGAAGGTCATGCAATATCTGTACAAAATAGGGTTTCAGGAGAATATAGTTGATAAATTATATGTTGGCCTTTGGCATCAAGCGGATTTTTCTCTGGCTGCATGGTGGCTGGTTGTTATCAGCACAGAAATCATCACAACTTTCACACTGCCAATGCTGAAATTCTTTGGTGCCTAAGATTTTGAGGGTCAGCATTAACTCATGTATCTGGAAAGCTCTAACTTTTGTCAAGGGAAGTGTAATGAGACTATTCAGCCTTATTTCCTGCACAGGGCTTTGAATTAAGAGTTTCCTGGCAAGGACAGAGGCTGGTCTGTTGGAAATGTTGAAGAATGACAGTAAATCCATGGGAATCACTAGTCTAGCCTCCATGTCTGCTCCTGGTTAACAGTGAGGCAAATTATCACTAATTAGAATCAGGTTAGATTAGAATGAGCATCAGAGCTTTGCAACACCCAAAGGGAGTCTGAAAACTCTTTGAGGGAAGGGACAGGGTTAACCTCAACCACTGCTGCATCAGTGCAGCCCTCACCTTGCCAAATCCTGATGTAAAACCTGTCTCTTCCCCCCCCTTCAGCTCAGGCTGAGGCACAGCCTGGAGTGATCCAGGGGCTGTGTAATCACAGCTGCACCACAGTTTACAACAGCCTGCCCTTCATTTGAAACTCTTCATAAGTAATTCCATATACTGCTGCTCTCCTCTACCCTTGATGATTCCAGCCAAGCAGGATGTTTTTAAGGTGTGCCCCCCTTAAAGTAGAAGTGTGGTGAGATGCTTCTGGGAGCTCATAAACCACCTGACACTGAGCACCAAGCCAGCTGTGCTTTGGTGGTGATTGAAAAATGCTGTTTTCCATTATGGTTCTGTAGCTTGTGTGGTTTCCTGTGTTCAGATGAGGGTGTCTCAGACGAATTCCTATCACCCAAGGGACAGGGTGGCTTTGGAAGCATCCTTCAATGGTTGTTTGCAACTCTTTCATCATGAAGATGTTGAAAGAAACACAAGGCCATAGTTAATTATTCTGTGTGCTCCGGAACACTCCCTGCACTTCTCCTTTATTATTCTCTCTGCAGCCTGCGCCCTGTCTCTGCGGCTGTGGACAATCTTGTGAGGGAAGTCCAGTCAATAAGAAAAAGGCTGGAAGAACTGAATGAACGCCTCAATGTCATCAGTAAAACCATTCTTCCCATGCGACTGAATGCTCTGAAAAGCCAGAGGCGTGGAAACACACAGCTGCGGAGGCTTCCAATACACAGGAGAAGGTTGCATGCTCGCAGGAGACCTCAGATGAGTTAAAGAAGTTAAAAAAAAAAAAAGATATATATATATATATTTTAACCTGCTTAAACCTTTCTCAATGGGACGCTGCTAGAGAGAATAAAGCCCAGACAAGTCAGCTTTCTTAAGGAGATAAGAACTTCCGCATTGCTACCTTTCAAACCTCAGTCAGTAAGTGAAATCTGACTCTGTTCTTCAATGATGATTGTTTTGTGTCCTGAGCAAAATGAGTTGACAAGCTCAATCTACTTGAGTGTGAATACCTTTAGGCTATACAGTTGTTCTTTCTACTTACCGGAGGAAGCTCACTCAAGCCCCGTCTTTGGAAGTTTTTAAGGCCAGGCTGGATGGGGCTCTGAGCAACCTGACCCAGTGGGAGGTGTCCCTGCCCTTGGCAGAAGGGTTGGAATTAGATGATCTTTAAGGTCCCTTCTAACTCTGACTATTCTATGATTCTATAAAGATCAGGTGAATTTCTATCTCTGTCCTATTTTTATAGCACTCCAACTGAAACAGTTGGGAAATTTGATCTTCAAAAGTGCTGAATGCCTGATTAATTCAGAAAGATAGATTAGTGCCTTGCACTTCCAGCTGTGCAGGGAGAGGGACAGGAAGTTATGTTTTAAAATACAGTCCTAACCTATTTTCCATCAGTGCAAAAAATTCCCCTTCACATGTTCAGAGGATGGGTAGGGTTAGATAACCTTGGTCTGTGCATCATATTTCAAGACTGAAGATGTGCCATATACCAGGGACCAAATCTGAACATCCACCTGCAAAGAGCATTTTTTATCTACCAGGGCACTCAAAATCTTGTTATTCAGTGGATATGTTCAGAATTTCCAGCAGTCTGAAAGACATCGCATTGACTGCTGCCAAAACCCCTGGAAAACAGAGGATGTTTTTTCAAAACTATTTATCTAAATGGCATAGAGAAGTGTCTAGAAGGATTTTCCAGAATAGCTTAAGAGACAGTTCAGTCCCCAAAATCAGATAATAATTCAGTTGTAGTCTAATTTGCAGAGTACTTTCTTCACATGCAAGCACTGACCTTCAGACATTTCCCAACAATTAAGATCTATAGAAAAAGAACTGTGCACCCCGAGGACTTTGGTGCCTCAGGGAATACCCAGAATCCCCTGCCTTCAGCTTGTCTTTGTCCATGGCTTCCTGACAATAAATATGGTGACAAAAAAAAAAAGAGTGCAGAAATCAAATTATGCACTGAACGGAGGACAGAGTGGTCTTGCCCTTTATGTCTTTAAAGGTAAATCCAATAGAGAAGTTCCCATCCAGCATCACAGCCAACTGTGTACCTGAAATCTGTTGAAACAATGGTAGGAGAGTCAGAGAGGAAAATAAACTATTTTTTTAAAAGGTCTGGATGAAGCTATTTGTAAGAACAAGAAATAAAGAATGGATTATATCTAAATAGTTGTGGGGAAGGCTGGTGTGACAGTTGTTTTGCAAGTACTATCATAAACTGTGAGGATGCAAGTTAGCTATTTAAGGATTCCCGGGGCCTCAGTTCAAAGAAAGAAGGTCAGTGGCACTACAATAATCTCCAGAGGGAAAGGGGAAAAACTACTTTCATATGAAATCTTTCAGAATGAAACAGAAGATGTAACACAGTCAGCATTTTAGCTGTGATCTAGGAGTTGAGTAAGGGAGATATTAGGAGTATATGAGATGATCTGATGAATATTTTCTGGATGTAAATTCTCTGAGTCCAAGTTTTCAGAAAATAACAAAACTTCATCTTGGAAGGTGTCACCTTGGCTTTTGCTTAGCAATTTGAAACACTGCTTAGATAGATGTCCTGGTTTGGGTGAAAACCAAGCAAATTCTGTTCAGTGATTTTACTTTTCAGCTTAAGTTTCTAACGAACTGC
>JANHGL010024284.1:0-50592 GCA_024611195.1 Ceyx melanurus
ACCCTTTTTGCCTGTGTGGACACCATGTCTACCACTTTACCTGCCCCTACACTGGATCCAGTCACTTTAGTCTCTTTATACAAGTACTACTACTTATCTACTTATGCAAATAGATAAACTAGCACTTGCCCTTGTGCTCTGTCACACGCCCTGCCCTGGTTGGGCTTTCCAGTGGGAAAGCTGTGGTTTCTCTCTCAGGAGACTGTGAGCTGGGTCTGGTTTCCCCACATTTAAAAAGCCTGAGGTTGTTCTGGCAATGCCCAGCCACTCCTCCCTCTCAGCATTGCTTCCATGAGCGCTCCTGGCTCCTGTTGGGTCTCACCACTCTTTGGGACCCCTGTCTCACCACTCCTTGGGGACCCCTGGTTCTGAGAACCTGTTTTCTGCCTTTAGTCTAGCACTCAGCTAAGAGGATTTACCACTGCTTGCTGTTTCTCTCTCAGGTGATTGTACACTGGCAGAGGTTTAGTGCCCTGCTATATGTGCTGCAGACAGATATAGTAAAGGAAATTATTTCACAAGAGGATTAAAAGCAAAGACATAATTGTACTGAAGCTAAGTGATAAGATTTTTATACTACTTTATTAATATTTATTGTACAATATCAATACTGAAATGATAAAAACCCAATTTTAACTAAGGTGTGGAAATCACTTCTCATTTCTGTAAAAATGTCTATTAATCACCACTAATATTTTGCTGTGAAGTTGGTGATATATAGTAGGTGCAGCTATCAAAACATAGAAAAAGAGACTCTCCAGAGAAAGAATCTATTTTCCTTTCCAAACAACCGCCTTGTCTATTCCTGGATACACATTTGAAATAAGTAGAATGTTTCAGAGCTATGATTACCTGATAACTTTCAGAGCTAGATTTCAAAGAGTACAAGACTCTTAAAATACTTCCTTTTAAGAATGTGGTGGCAGAAGGGTTTAAAAATTCCTACAAAACAAATCCTACATTTGTGTAAAGAATTCTGAATATTTATTTACAAAGGGAGCAGACTCTTAGAAGAACAAGACATAAACTGGATTTTTTTTTCACTTTGCAGTCTTTTGTAATAACTGTAACTTTTTGCTAATTGCCTTTGTACAGCAACATTTTCATTCTGGGGTGCAGGAGGAAAATCATTCCCTGCAGTCATGTTAAAACTGTGACAGCCACATGAAACTGTGCAAAAGATGGTGCATCAAGCAGTTCTATCAGATTTTAATCTTTGTTTTTTGCTTATGATTTCTGGAGCAACTGTAATAATGAATGTCAAATTTACCATGCTGTTTGGTGGCATCTGGAATTTCTGACACATTCCCTTTCTGCATTTGCATGGATATATTCTGAATAGATGCTAAAATGATGTTAGCAGTGTAATTAGTGTAATCTAGATATAGTGTAATTAGTGCAATCTGGATACACTGATTGCTGCACCTCCTTTCTGTAGAACTGTCTGCAATTTTCATAAGTTCTTTGGAATTCCCTGAATATAGTCTAATGTTTGTGAAGTACAGCAACTGTTGTCACTATATCCATAGTATCAAAGAGAAGTACTTTATCTGGAGCATTTGAAAACTGATCTTCACGTTGAGGAAGGAAGTATTTTCTCTGATGACGTTTCATTTCAATCTCAATATCCTGAAGCAAGCATCTAGGATCCTGAGGCATTCTCATAGAATCATCAAATTGTCAGGGTTTGAAGGGACCTTAAAGGTCATCCAGTTTCAACTCCTCTGCCAAGGGCAGGGACACCTCCCACTAGTCAGGTTGCTCAGAGCCCCATCCAGCCTGGACTTAAAATCTTCCAAGGGTGGGGCTGCCCCCACCTCTCTGGGCACCCTGTGCCAGGGTCTCACCACCCTCATGGGGAAGAAATTCTTCCTAATGTCTGATCTGAATCGACTCATCTCTAGTTTTGATCCATTTCCTATCAACCTCTTATTGAGGAAACAAAAACCAACTTCTAAGGCAATACATAGTTTGAACATAGAAACTTGCAAGGAAAATGGTGAATGGTGTATTGCAGATTGAAAAGTGGGTGCATGTATAGAATCTGGAGGGCTGTAGTTTTGAGCACTTGTGTGAATGCTTTTATTCCAATATATGCAGTGTAAGATTCTCTCACAGTTTGTGGATAAGCATATCTTACAGATCTATAGTGTCTTGATCTAAAAAAACACATCAAACAGTTCTAGAATGTAAATGTTCTGAAGGAGTGCTCAAATGTATAGACAAATAGAAGTTTTGAAGGGTTTAGTTTCTAGTTCTTAATTGTGATATGAATAGTTGATAGAAAATGCTTGTGGTAGTAATGTTCTTGTTTCAAATCCTAAAGGTTTTTAGACAAAGGATATAAAATCTATCATCATTTTGTGCTTTCATGTGTTCAACCCCTTTATGCATTTATTGCATTGAAAAAAGGCATGGAAAATGGAACTGTATCTGAAGATACCTCCTATTAGGATGATTCCAAATGTTCTGAGGCAATTGCCACAGTTTTCACAGCATTTTTTTACTAATACTTGTGTTGCTTCACTGTGGCATCACGTGGCTAACATATTCAGATTTACTCAAAGAAGTTTTTTCTCCCCTTGATTTACACCAAGTTTATGGGTTTTGTAACTTGACTTTCAGGAAGTCAATAATAACTGGCCATATTTTTTACCACTTCTTGTGGATTCCCTTTTAGTTTGGAGGGAAGAATACTTTCTCAGGGCATCCTGTAAAAAAAATGTTACCGAACAAACTACAGTTAGTACAAATAGATCAAATACAAAAATCTAGGATATGTAATAACTACACAATATATTTTAACCAGTAAAAAATAAGGCCATATAACTCTGTAAATACATTAACAAACAGGACAATGCTTGTTACAGAGAAAGCTGAAGAATGAAGTTCTTGGTACTAGTAAGGGTAAACTCTCCCTTTATAGCCCAATGCAAGGTAAAAATAAAATATTTACGTTCTTACCAAAACATTATATTCTTCTGCATCTTTTGTTTTGTGAGGCCTCAGCTAAGAACAGAATCAAGGACATCAACTGACTGGCATGCTGGAGGAGCACAGAGATTAGCAGACAACAGTTAAGAAGGATTCTACAGAGAGATGGGCTAAGATATTATATGGAAAGAAGCCCCAAAGTTCATGGAAAGAAGCCCCAAAGTTCATGGAAAGACCACTGAAGACCCCTCTTCAACTACTAAGGACCACCAGAGACCACTGAAGACCCCCAGAGAAGCCCCTCAGAGAACCAGGGGGGCACGTATGTGTATAGGATCATTAGTATCCAGAAATAGAATTAATATGTATAATCCTTCCAGGAAAACGAATGGCTATGTATATAAAGGGGGACACAAGCTTGGACAGGAGCCAGGTACAGTATCCATGGCAGGTGGAACTATCCCCCGTGCAACCAGTGCCCCAGGAAAGAAACACCTGTTTCTAATGCTGAATTCAGTGTTAAGACAGTTAAATGGAGATTTACTGGGAGTTTTGGTACCAGGAAGAGAGGAGGGGATCATTCCTTCCTGGCAGGGTGTCAGGGAGCCAGCAGTCAGGCTTTTCCTCAGTGGCCCTGGTGTTTGGGGTATTAGAGCAGTATTGCCTCTGTTCTGGATAAGGATTTCTAACTCCCTATTTCTGTCTCCTGGGAAATGTGATCTGAGTGTCTGTAGGAGGAATAGATTCAGTAGATACTCATAAGCACTGAATTCACAAGATGAGCTGCAACAGATTCTTCAAGAAATCTAAGACAGTCTATGGAATTCTATTTTTTTTTTTTTTTTTTTGGTAGCTTGTTTAACAAAGGCTTTCAGAATTTAGTAAAACTGTTTTGATTTTGTGTTTGATGTTTTGCACAATCATTTGGCTTATGACATTCCAGGCACATATATGACAACCAATTAGATTGATTTTTTTCTTTTTCTTATGCACAAATAACATATTTCAATCCTAATTCTCAGTTTTCACTGGCTCAATGGAGCACAAGCTTCCTGCCTGGAAGGGGGGTTGAACTCAAAGGTCTCCGAGGTCCCTTTCAACCCCTGATACTCTGTGATTCTGTGATTTTTAAAGGATGATCTATCTATTCCTGGTTATCTGAACACACCTGGGTGTGGCATTATGGATAAATGAGTTTGCTTTAATCTGTTATCAGGTCCTTCTCAAACCATCTTTGGTAGGAGAATCACAGGCAGAACTCAGAACAATGAGCAATGGCAACTGTCATTTAGCAACAAAACCAGAAAAAATAATAATTCAGTGGTTAAGGCAGAAGTGTGCATGACAAAAACCTTTTAGAAATTCACAGTAAAGTGATTAACTTGTCCCTTCAGTCTTCTGAAAAGTAAGGCTATACTTTGCCTGAACATCTTCCAGAAGAAATTCTAAAGTTTATCTTTGCTTGTTTGGACATTAGTGTTTTCAAGACCCTGACTCATGTATCTCTTTCAAAGTTTATACAGATTACAAATAAGGAGATGCATTCCCTCGTATAGATTTCAGTAAGGAAAATGCATGTCTTATATTGCATAGTTAGAGGTTTTGAAGCATTTTCTTTGTTTCTTTTTAGACAGTACCTATTATTTTTGATGCCTTTGGTTTTTCAGCACTCTTTCAGCTTATTTTTCTTTAGGACAACCACAGTTAAGACTGTTGGCATCTATGGTGTAAGATCTTCCATACCCCATGTAGCATAGATGAACAATTTTCAGCTATAGCTTAGGTAATGTGTTGTGTTTTCGTTGTTTGGGTGTTTTTTGTTTGTTTGGAGTTTGGTTTTTATGTTTTTAATTGTTTTTCTTGTGTTTTATAGTTTGTTTTGATTGTTTTGTTGTTTTTCTATTTTATTTTATATGGATTTTTTTTCGATGTTTGTATTTTTGTGGTTTTTCCTTTTTTGTTTGTTTGATTTGGTTTTTTTTTGTTGTTTTTGTTTTGGGTTTTTTTTGGTTGTAGAATGCTTCTGCTTTTATTTTAGTTAATTTTGGCAGAAAGATTTCATCAGCTATCAACCTACCATATTTTGGCAGAAATCAAAGGCTTCCCAGTGCTTTAATATCAACAGTTCCTATATTTCAGAATATACTGGACAGCAGCTGTCCTAAAGGATGTTCCAGAAACCTGCAAGTGAATTATTTTCATTTATTGTTTTGGCCCAGTGCATATCAAGGATAAGAGGGTTATTATGAGCAGTCAACGTTGTTTTACCAAGGGGAAGGCAGATTTGATAGCCTTTTATGAGGACATAACCAGGTGGAGAGATGATGATAGAGCAGTGGGTGTAGTTTATCTTGATTTCAGTAAAACATTTGACACTGTCCCTCACAGCATCCTTCTGGCTAAACTGAGGCAGTGTGCTCTGGATGATCAGGTAGGGAGGTGAATTGTGAACTGGCTGAAGGATAGAACCCAGAGAGTTGTGGTCAGTGGAAGAGAGTGGGACCCCCAGCAATGGTCCCCTGTGGCCAGGAAGGCCAGTGGCATCCTGGGGTGCATTAGAAGGGGTGTGGTTAGTAGATCAAGAGAGATTCTCCTGCCCCTCTACTGGTGAGGAATTCCATCCAGGGACAAAAATTATTTAAAAACTGTGGGGAAAAGATATCTCACTTGGTTTAAGGATTAAGCTCAGGAGCTTGTTTACATTCTAGCCCATAATTTTTACTAAGACACGAAATAAAGTACAAGGTTCCAAAAGTTTGTCTTTAGAGTTTTATAGCTATGTCAATTGATGAAGGTCTGAAGTTATTTAAGGAAGGAAATAATCAATATCCTCATGTCATATAGTCATAGTAGAGCTCTTCTTCCTCTTGGGTGTTAAGAGTAGTTTGGTGTCTGATTATTGTCAGTGCTCTGGCCTGCAAATTTTCTGTCAACAAGCATTAAGAGAACCTGTGGAAAAATTAATAAACAGCCTATATTCCACCAGCTGCTATGTGAATTGAGCTAGATTTTTTTTTTTTTTCTCTCTTAAAGATGAAAGGTGGTGACTAGAAAAACCTGGCAACTTGCTGTCAGTTAGACCACTGCATTTAACACAGACAGCATTTGACTCCTTTTGCCCTGGAATACAGTTTTCAGCAACAGGGTTCTCTGGTTGTGTGTGCCATCCATCAGCGTTGGGTATGGGTAGTTAAAGACAATTTCTGTTTCCCAAAATGGTCTATACTGTCAGATCACAGAAATCAGATCATAATTCTGTGGGGTTTAAAATTTTTTTTTTAAAAACCCACCTCTCTGAAAATGTGTCCATACTGATATGTATCATCTTGAATAGGTTGGCTATACATGCATTTGTGCACCTATTTCTCTCAAAAATGACTTGTGAGAAAAAGACTTTCTGTCATGTGTGGTTACTCAGTAAACTTGTCAGAGGGTTATGTAAAGTTGAATACAGATTACTCCAAAGTAAATGATACAAAGGTTTGAGAATCCAATCAATAACTGCCAAAATTCAAGGATCAGGTTGAAATAATCTTAACAAAATTAATTGCCAACCTCATTAATTCAGGTGATTTTAGGAGGATTGTCCCCATGGCAATGCAGTTTGTGAATAATTAGTATGACAAATACATGTGATGGAAATACAGTGTTTTGACTACTTTGTATTGGCTACTGTGCTATTGGCTGATGCCATTTTGTGGTTTCAAATGATCTGTGGACTAAAAGTCAAGTGATTAATAATTCTGTGTTAGTTATCTGTCAGTATTATTTGATTCAAGACTGTTAGATAAAAGCAGATCAGCAGTTTCAAGGGAAAAGAAGGTAGTATGAAATTGTTCTGCCACAGTACTCACTGAGTTTTCAAAGCACTGGCAGCATTACAAAAAGAGATGCATGTTGAGGAGTGGTGGGGTTCTGGTTGATATGAAATAGTAGCTGAATAATTGATGTATCTTATGTGCTGGTTTAAGATTTTCCAGTTACCTTGATATCCTGTTTATTCCTTTGAGTGCTGTCTGAAATCATACTTCTGGCCTTAACAAAAACATACGGTGCTAACTTTGCACACTTGTAGTTTGGGGATAAGGCTTGCTGTACTTGAACAAAAAAATCCAGTTTTGGTGGTCCATCCATGGAGACTGAAGGAGTGTCTGTCTGTCATTCTGGGACTTGTTCAGCCTGGATAAGAGAAGGATCCAAGGAGACCTTATATCTACCTTCCAGTGCCTGAAGGGAGCTGATAACAGACCGGAGAGGGCCTGTTTCCAAAGGCCTGTAGTAAAAGGACAAGGGGAAATGGTTTTAAATTAGAAAGGAGGGGATTTAGATTAGAACTAAGGAAGAAGTTATTTTCCATGAGAGTGGTGGATCAGTGGAACAGGTTGCCCAGGGAGGTGGTTGAGGCCCCATCCCTGGAGACATTCCAGGTGGGGTTTCATAGAATCATAGATATCTATTAGGGGTTGGAAGGGACCTAGAAGATCATCTAGTCCAACCCCCCTGCCTGAGCAGGATCACCTAGACCAAGTCACCCAGGAACAGATCCAGGCGGCTCTTAAGTCTCTCCAGAGATGGAGACTCCACAACAGGAGGCTCTGAGCACCCTGCTCTAGTTGAGATGTCCCTGCTCTCAGCAGGGGTTGGACTGGATGAGCTCTAGAGGTCACTTTCAACCCAGACATGTCTATGATTCTATGATTGATTCTATGACTGTCTTCCATTTGAATGATAGCTCATTGTTCATCCTCTCTACTAGATTCATTCCCAAGGGAAAATCCTGGCACACCCACACTATCTGGAGCAAAAGAAGCAGGAAAGGATGGAAATAGAGCAATAGATTGAAGAGTTTCATCCCATCACCTGATTATGTTAGCAAAAAAAAAAAAAAAAGTTTTAGATGTGATTCTGTGGCCAAAACAATATTTCTCCTCCTCCATACCATCTGCAACATCCAAGATTCAGGCTGTTTTGAATTAGAGATTTGAATTAACTATCTCAGCTAGCACTTGTTTTGAGGCCTTTAAATTATAACCAAAAAAAGCTAAAAAGAATCTCAGAAAGTTGGCTTTCAAGATGTTAGAGAAAGGGAGAAAATACTCTGCTAGAACTTCAGTTCTTTGAAGCAGAAATTGTAAATTCACTGGAGTAGAGAATATTTTTGTAGAACTTTTGTCTTACAGCCCATGTATTTGACTCATTCAGTTCTGTCTAGTAAAAGTAAACATGAGGATAGCAAATCCTTTGCTCCGATGTGGGATAATATTTATTTAATGCAGTTGTAAGGTGGCTTACCTTACTGCTGCTGAGGGCTAGAATTCCTTCCTTTCATTTACCTTGAAGTAACACCATGCTGCTGCAGTCTCACCTCCTCCTTAATGCACCACAAAGTAATAAATTTAAGAATATATATATATATATATATATATAAAAAATTTATTATTATGGACAGATGTTTAAGATGGCTGGCCTGACTGTGGCTTCTGTTTGGGTGTTGCCAGGTCTGGTTACAGTCTTGGGGAATTCTGTCTCTCTTTCCCTCTACAACACACTGCCAAAGCGCCCCCAAACACAGATGTGGAGCTGTATGCCTGTCATCACATTTTTTAATATACATATTTACACACACACAAGAAGTTAGACACTTCAAATTTGGTGAAGCCATAGGCCATACTTTGGGATTTCTCCTTGTAATTTTTTTTCCCCTGAATGACTCATCAATGTAAGTGGGTTTTTAAAAATGTTTTAACTTTTCCATTTCCAGTCTCAGTGATTACTGGTAAGCTATTTTGTAGCAGTATCAAAGGACCAGCATACAGCTTAAGAGCCTTTTACAGGTGTCCTCCAGTACTATGAAAAGTGCACAAAGTCATGACCAGGCAGATAATAGAGCACACATTTGGTTTGGGGCCATATGTTGCAGAGGTTTGAACACAATAAGGAGACTGACTTTGAAACAAAACGTGGGTGCCCATAGCAGTAGCTTGTGTGAGCCAAGCAGAGCACTAATGAACAGAAGAGACTTTTATAATGGTAATGATGATAACTTGAAATGAATGCTTGTTTTCGCTCTATCGAGTGTTAAAAGGTGCTTTTATAGCTTTACATAGGCAATAATAGTCTTTAAAATTTCTAATAGGTCCTCTTAAAGATATATTGAGAAGTAGAGAAACTTTCTATCCAAGCAGCAGTAGTCCAGGAAGGAAAAAAAAAAGATTACATTTTTTCCCTAAAAAATGCTGAGTTATAAAACCTGTTATCTAGCAAGAAGAACCAAAGAACAGATACTACTTTGGTACAGGGCCCTCTACAATCCTCTGTAAATTGGACTTATACGTATAATCGTCCGTGATAAATAAACAGAAATGAAGTATGTATAATATTGTTGTTTTCACTAAAGCAGTATCTTAAAAATCTAAGTGCTGTCTATGATACTCAGAGTATTTGCATGAGAAAGTAGCTACCAAATAGGTAGGTAGAGGCAAAATTGATATGTCACAGGCCATAGTATACACCAGAAAGCTACCAAAGACTGAAGTCTTTGCAGAAGCAAAGAGCAGAAGACAGATGTATTTCAGGTTTCTTTATAAACATGGTATCTCTAGTTTCCCTGATAGATGAACCAATATGCTAGGAGCCTAATCACTCACTCTAACATAAGATAATAACTTCACTCACATCTGGTCCTTCTGCCAAAAATTTAACCAGTAAATTCTGCAGATGTTTTGACAACTGAGAAAACATTCTACGTGTTAACAGAAGGATCTGATTCATTTCAGTCACTGTAAAAGATTTACACCTTTTAAGTATAGGAAACATTACGGTCTCATTCTGTTGTCTAAAAAAATTTAAGCAATAGCTAAAATATTAGGTTAAGCAGTTTAACTAAACCCAGGCTTATTATGAAATAGATGCCATCTAAAAATTTAAAATGTGATTTTTTTTATGGAAGAGAAGACATTGTAGCTTCAGTTGGACACCTCCAGCATACTCTGTGAAAGTCAGAGCTGGAGACCTTGATCATGTTTCTACTGTTCTTGGATCATTTCCTCTTGCCACCTTCTGTGTTGCATTGTGGTACAGATTAGCTCCATCAATTCATGTTTGGTGTATACACGTGTGCACATGGGTTTGAGTACCAAATGGACTGCCCTGTTACAGGCTGTGCAGGGATGTGGTTGGGTCACCATCACTGGGTATGTTTAAACACCAAATAGATGTGGTGCTTGGGGGAATAGTTTAGTGTAGACTTGGTAGAGCAGGGTTAATGGTTGGACTTGATGAACTTAAAAATCTTTTCCAACTCAAATGGTTCTATGATTCCAGTAACACTTATTGTTCTATGGAAATGAAGCACTGCATGGAAGACAGAGGCAAAGATGCTGTAACTCTTGGCATATTTTAATCTCTGACAGTAAATACATGTACAAGTAAATGTATATTTCACAGATACAGCAAGCAGAGCACTTTTTCAGTAGTATATACTACAGTCAGTGCTTAAAACACCCAGTTGCTGAATTAGCTGAATCAGAACATGTCACTGCCAAGGTGTTCTTACCAATGGAAAAGTTGGATCCTGAAGGTCAGTTCTATCTCTATTTTTCTGTTTTAGTAAAGATTTTTCACAGTCCAGGGTATTAGTTACTGGTTGTTTTCTTCAGCAGGCTTCATGCTTCTCTTGTTCATACTATTCAAGTGTGTTTGATGATTTTGGGAGAGCTAGGCATTAATTGCCGAAATAAACATTATTTCAGAGGCTCATGATGAAGACCTGCATTTGTGGGTAAACTAATATGTTTATTTTACTAATGTAAAAATACTGTCCCACACTCCCTCAAAATGTTGGCTAGAGACCCAAAGTGTTGGGAAAGTAACCTCTACAGTAGCTGAGGTACAAACCTTAGCATTTAGCAAAAATAATAACTTGCAGTCCAGCATTGTGACCTGAAGTTAAATAATTATTTGTGTCAGTACAAATCTTGTCATTATATAGACATAATTTCTTTAATACTAAAGAAAAACTCATCAAATCAAATTCTTAAGGACAAGATGGCATCATGTTCTCAGTATCATAAATATTACACAAAAATGATCTAAGTGCCTGTAGCATAAGCAATGCAGTAACTGTATAAGAGGAATTGTGGAAATATAAAAATATTAGAATTGAATTAATTATATTAAAAAGAATACATGAATACAGTAATATAGTTATATTAATACATCCTGACACAATAATTTTTATATCAAGATAAGAAAAGATTGATTACAATCTGTAATACAAGAAAATATCTGAAAAAGAAACATGAAAAAAAGTTTTTGTTGAATCTAGAAACAGTAAAGTGGACTGCAATAAGCTCACAATCATGCTATTTCCCACCTTTTATGTTCTCCATAATGACTGAACAGCTCTTATGGTAGTCCAGAGTCCAGAAGCAAGTCTAAGTAGACTGGATTTCTCCATCATCAGTTTGTGGTTCATTAGATATATATGCACTGTAGTAAAACATGAGGAACCACTGGGAACTTTTCCAGGAGTTATATCCATGCTTCATCAGTTTTAATGACATCTTTCAGCCTCAAGCTTATCTGAAAAAAAAAAAAAAAAATAAAATATCTTTATTCTCTGTGGAATAAGGAAAGAAGAACGCCCTCATCTTCGCAAGCTTGCATTTTCTTCCAACAGCATATTCTCTTCTCAGATGAAAGGTGCAGAAAATTGTGGCTGCCTGGAATTCTAAAGGTCCAGGCTGTGGTCTTGAATCTAAAGGGCATTCATTTAGTTGAGAAGTCATTGGGATGACTCCTCTTCAGTAAGCCACCACCTTCAATGTCACATCTTAGAACTGTTCATAACTAAATACAGCATTCAATCAGCTGTCTATGTCAAAATGAGGTATCCATCTGCAGTGGCTGATTAGATTTTTGAAACATCTAATAAGACTTACAATGAAGTCAATATACAGTTCATTTTGTCTCAATTCAGCATTCAAATTTGGGTTTTCTTCTTTGAACTTATTTGCATGGCAGCCATTCACTATCATTTTTTTTTCAGTGGCTTTATGCAATGAAAGTTTATATAAAATGGCAGAGTTTTTAGTTCTTATTAATAGACAATGTTAGAATGAAATGTAATAATTTAAAACATAATTTTACAGCAACAATTACTTTCACAAACTAGAAAATAAATCTGTAAAGTGGAAAATATAGTTAATCTTCTGGAAACAGATTGTTTGTATTGATTAACCGTATAATAAAATACAAAATAGTTTCAAAATCACATAGAACTCTGGTAAAACTTCTGGGTTGCTTTATATAAAACTGGTTGAGAGATATGGGAAGATTATTTTGAGCTGGAGTAACACAGAGAATAACTGCAGGACAGTGAGGGAAATGGCAAAATACTTCCAGTGGTATCTTCTGGCACAATATAGGTCAAAAAAATAAAGTGTCATGATTAATCTCTGTATAGTGGACTCCAATTTTCAGGCAATGAATTGCACAGGTACACAAGAAACTGCACTGAATAAAGAAGTAAACAGCTACACACAGAATCAGGTAAAGTCCAGTAGAATCTATTATATTAGTCTCAAAACTGGCTCTGCCAAGCAGAGTTTAGCTCCTTGGATCTCACTCCCACATTGTCCTGCTCATCCTGTCTGGGGGCAACAAATGGCACAAATTCAGGTTGTGTTCCCAGAAGAAGGTTGTGTTACTTTCCATGTCAAACTGGTTTTGGATGCAGAGCAGCGACCTATGAGTACCTGGACAGGTCTCACAATGAACTCTGATTCTTTCAGGGTCTGAATAAACATGGGTTTTTTTTCCCTCCAGTACCTAATTATTTGACAAGTCCACTGCTATTTGTTAATAGTAAGTTTGAACAGGAAACATCCCAGATGTTTTTCATACGCTTTCATACAAGAAAACCTGGACTAACAATTCCCTTCACTCTAGGGAAAATTTAGATGAAAGCAAGCAGCATGTGTGAAAGCTTTTAGCTTGTGGGTTCTCCACAGAAATCCAGATGTCAGTGTAAGAACTCTGAAAAACAGCAATTACACCAAGTGCATGCCCAGTGTGTTGTTGCTCCTAAAATTCACCTGTTTTATTTTTGCAAGCATAGTTTCTTTAAGAGGTTTTATTTCTATGAAAAATACATACTTTATATTTTTGCTGATGGTTACTCAAAAATGACACGGTGCTGAAATATTGAAATAAAAGAATTCAGTGTTTTGACACTTGCCTCGTTGCCTATTCTGTCAAATAAGTTGAAGATAATCCCAGTGATTAGGCAGGGTTTTTTTTCTGTCTGGATGGTACACTGTTCTCATATCTAATCATGTCAGAAATATTTCACAATGACTTGAGTATAACTGGCAACTGTTATTTCCATTGTGTTTGGTGTATTTAGCTCTGAAACAGTCATGTAATGATTTCAGAAAGATGCTCTCTTCATTAAATTATGTGAATATTTAGAAAAGCCTGATGGATACCAAGAGATTGTGTATCACAAAGTGCTATAAATTCTTTGCATCCACATGGTGAAGATCATTCTCTTGGCAGATCAGAATACCTTTGTTCTGATATTTTCCCTCCCAAATACAGGAAAAATTTTCCTCTTCACTGTAGTTGACAGAATTTGACTTGAAAAACTATAGAAGACACAGACAATCCCTCAGGAATAGTTAGCATACAGCACAATAGGCTTCTGCTGCTTTTGATATGGGCTTTGTCTCTCACTGTGCACTGTTATAAGCCTCAACCATTCATAGATGTTTCAGCTATTCTGTCAGGGAATTTATTTGTGATGCTATCACATTACTGCTCATTTGAACACTCCTGTGCTCCAGCTGTTGGCTGTAACACACCTACGGAATGCACATTAATTGGTTCAGCCTCTTGGCGTGGATTGCCAGGGTATGAGACAGTGCTAGTTCCAAGCTTTGAAATTATCCTGAATCTGTATTTTAAAATTAGGCTACAGTTATTACTAATGTCAAATAATAAAAGAGGCAAGGATTTGGAATTGAGTCTTGAATGCACTTCATTACTAATATCAGGAAATGTACTACATTGAGAAGTGTGGAGAGGCATTGAAGACTTAATTTTAACATGACACAGGTCAGACAATGCCCGTGTCTATAAAAATAAACTGTGCATCTTCTAGGGTTGTAAATTACTTATCTTGAAAAGAAATTGCATTTCTGCCTTCTGGATAAAATCACAGAAGCTTGTGAAGGTTTATAGAGAGTGTGACTTTGAAAAATTGTTGGCAAAATATGAGCTACCTGAAAATAAATTGAGAAATTATTTTTTCCTTGGTGTAGAGCTAAACCCGATAGCCCTCTTCAAGCTGAGGTGGTTCTAGATATGACCAGTCCCTGCACCATGTCCTGAGAGGCGGGGAATGTGCGCGGGGAAGCGGGGGAGGTGTGCGGCGAGGCGGGGGAGGGTGAGCGGGAGGGAGAGGCTCTCTTGCGTGCCGGGGCGGAGGCGGGCGCACCGCGGGGTCGGGGTGGCGCGGGGACCGCGGGACCGGTCTCTGCGGGGCCTTGTTGGAGCCAGCCGGTTGGGCTGCGGGCGTGTGAGGAAAGAGCGGGTGAAGCGACCTGGCTTCTGCGCCGTGCGGCCTCTCGCGCCGAGCCTGGGATACAGCGCATCCCCGGCCTCCTGCGCCCTGGGGCGGCCGCCCTTGGCGCTGGAGTGGGTCTGGGCGATCCCGTCCGAGGGTTAATTAGCGCTACCACGCAAGTTAATTGCACAGGTGCAGGAGTATGCGTACGTGGGGGCGCAGTGCGGAGCTGGGGTAGGTAGGTGCTGGCTTGCGGGACTGCAGCAACCCAAATGTAAAAGCAAAGCAAGTGGGATAGAGCAGCTTTCCTCTTTTACCGTGTGCATGGTGTTGGTAGAGCACTTAAAATTCAAATTTAGTAGACTACTTGCTTACCGATTATTTTGACGGTAAGCATACACATTATCTTGTCTTCCAGAGTTCTGAAGATCTAAAAAGTAGCTTGCTTGACTTCCATTTGTAACTTTGGAGTTGCCCCTTGCACTTTAAGGGGCTTGTGTTTGCAGAAATTCTTTCAGTGCATATAGGCCTCTAAGCTCTTACAAATAAGAGCAAAATAAACGTTAAAAAAAGTGTGTTGTGTTAAAAATTGTGTGTTGATATTGGTTGTTCCTGAAATTGGTTGTTCCTGAAATCTCTTTTCACTGCCTTTTTTCTAGCATAAATTATTTAATCTCTTTGCTACCAGCTTTAGGTAGTAGTATGTAGGGATTTGCATCTATTTTGTTTTATACTTAACATCTACTTCCATTCGGTAAGGGTTGGTTTGGTGTTGGGTTTTTTTGTGTTTGGTTTTTTGTGTTTTTTTTTTTAATACATCTTGGTCAAGAGCATTTTCCCAATGATAGAGAGTACCATTTTAACCTTGGGCTACAAGAAATGTTTAGATGTTAAAATACAAAAGCTGCCTAACCTCACAGAATCACAGAATGTTAGGGATTGGAAGGGACCTAGAGGATCATCTAGTCCAACCCCCCTGCCTGAGCAGGATCACCTAGACCAAGTCACCCAGGAACAGATCCAGGTGGGTCTTGAATGTCTCCAGAGAAGGAGACTCCACAACCTCCCTGGGGGCCCATTCCAGAGCTCTATCACCCTCTCCAGGTGATAGTTTATCACTTTAGGTTCTTAACAGTAGTTGGGTTGGTTTTTTTTGGCAGTTAGTCTTTGGTCAACCGGCTTTAACTTTTTCTTTTGATAACACTAGAGGATAAGGTGGCTCTGCTGCCAGAGACTGGCATTATCATTTGACCTTAGGCTATTTTTTTTTATTACTTCCTGGGTTTGGGTGCTTTTTGTTAAAGGTCAGAAGACTATTTTGCCTTCTGAGTGAGGGTGCAGTTTGCAAATGTCATGGAGGCCCAAGCCAAAATCTTTTTAACTTCTTAAAAACAAAAGCAAAACAACAAAATCCAGGAAGTCACACTAATTTACTGTCTCTTTGTAAATGATTTGCTTCTGCCTATCTTCCTATTTTTGGTGTAATTTTATTTAGTGGTTCGTTGTGAATTGTGTGACTTACCTTTTCCCAATGTCCTGTTGCAGAAACAAATGTTGGGTTTTTTTAATTAATACTTTGAAACAAAACTAATTTTTACTATGTTTAGTTTCAGGATTTTTCACAAGACCATCTTGTCGATGCTGGTCTTTCTGTTGGTTCACAGAAATTTCATTTGATGTTTTATATTTCCATTGTATTTGTGGACTAGAAGTAATTGTATATGTTATTTCTTAAATCTATTTAAGGTGTTCATTGTTATGTCTTCCCCTCTGCTGTTGTGACAGACCGACCAGTCATGACAAATTAAAAGGTGATTAAACAATGTTAGCAATTTCTCATCTGCTTTCTGGAGTGTTGAGCACAACTGTCTGCTGGTGTCTTATAAAAACAATACCTCTAGAGTACAGTACATAGTACATGGACTGTTGTTAAAAAAGTGGTAATTGCTTCATGAATTACATCCATCCCTTTACTGTGCATGATTGCAAAAGGGTAGATGTGTTGTGGGCTCCAGAGCTGCAAACAGTAAGAAGGACATTAATCTGTTGGAGTGGGCCCAGAGGGAGGGACACAAAAATGTTCAGAGGACTAGAACACCTCTCCTGTGAGGACAGGAGTTGGGTCTGGAGAAGAGAAGGCTCCAGGGAGATGTTATGGCAGCCTTCCAGTATCTGAAGGGGGACTACAAGAAAGCTGGGGTGGAACTTTTTATAAGGGCATGTGGTGGACAAGGGCCAGTGGTTTTTAACTGGAGTAGGGTAGATTTGGATTAGACATTAGGAAGAAGCTCTTTCCTGTGAGGTTGGTGAGACACTGGAATGGGCTGCCCAGACAGGTTGTGAATGCCTCATTCCTGGAAGTGTTTAAGACCAGATGGGGTTCTGAGCAACCTGGTGTAGTGAGAGGTGTCCCTACCCATGGCAGGGGGTTTGGAACTGGATGATCTTTAAGGTCCTTTCCAACCCAAACCATTCTATGATATTACATCTTGAGCTTAATAAATGCTTTATGGACCATGCTTCCAGTTTTGCTCTATGAATGTGTTTTGTAATTGCTGGTGCAGGTAGTGTGATATGAGAAACATGTCAGTAGCACTGAATGAGACACACTCTGCAGATAGTAAAAAACACACCACAGAATAACACCTTTAATTAGGAGTTGGATGATACCTTGTGTAAATTAAGTGGCTTGGAAGCTACATATTTCTGATTGCTGGAGAGTAAGGAATGTAAAGTATGGGTTAAAATGGAGTATGTCTGGCATTTTGCTAAGAGGCTACGTATTAACAGGCCTAAATTGAGTGATTGAGTGTAAAGCAGCATGTAGTTTTGCTTTGTGGCTTCTCTTGAAATCTGAGAGCCATATCTTGTATCTGTTCATGTACAGGTGATGGAAACCTTTATATGCCTGCTTCATAAATCACTAAGTACTAGCAGGAACCACTTGTAGTACCAAAGTGTCTGAGAGAACCAGTAATATGCTGGTTACTTGTGGAGGAAGCATCACTTCAAAATGCTTGAGTGCTGTTGTGAATCTGCTTCAGAATAGACTTGAAGTGGAAACATACAATTCAGTTCACTTCAGTAGCTGTTAATGTCCTCTGGCTGGTGTAATCGGGTTGGAAATAAACTATTAAAAAAAGCAACCCAAGTTTTTTTGTATGATTGTTAAATTGCTACCTTATTTGATTATGCGTGTGGAGGCAAATAGAGGTTTATTTTTTTTCTTTCTCTTTAATCAGATCACCAGGAAGACACAATGAGTGTTAAAGCTTTCAAGCTCGTTTCTGCTGTTGAACGGGAGATGTTAATGGGAGACAAAAATTACATCAACATCGAATGCATTGAGTGTTGTGGAAAGAATCTCTACATCGGCACCAATGACTGCTTCATCTACCACTTTCTGCTGGACGAAAAAATCTCCGCAGCTGGAAAGGTAACTTTTGCTGCCACTAAGCAACTGCACAAATACCTGGGCTTGAAGAAGCCCGTGAACGAGCTGAAAGCCGCCTCCGCCCTCACCAGGCTGCTGGTGCTTTGCGACAACACCATAACGCTCGTTAACATGATGAACTTGGAGCCCGTGCCCACGGGCGCTCGGATCAAAGGGGCCGTGGCCTTCACGCTGAACGAGAACCCGGTGGGCGGGGATCCCTTCTGCGTGGAGCTCTGCATGATCTCCGTCAAGCGGCGCACCGTCCAGGTCTTCATGGTGTTCGAAGACAGGGTGCAGATAGTGAAGGAAGTGTTCACTCCGGAGCAGCCCTGTGCCGTGGCTGTGGATGGCTATTATTTATGTCTTGCACTTACCACACAGTATATCATCTTGAATTACAATACTGGCATCTCCCAGGATCTCTTTCCTTACTGCAGTGATGAGAAACGGCCCATTGTGAAGAGGATAGGCAGGCAAGAGTTTCTCTTGGCTGGCCCTGGAGGACTAGGTGAGACTTAAGGATTTTTTTTATTATTTTTTTTTTACTCTTAACTAATCAAGATTTGCTTTCCAAATTGAGAGAAATTGTGTCGTGCACAATAATAATCTTTTTTTTTTTCCCACAGAACTATAATGGAATGTTGAGATCAAAAGCTAAGATGGTACATATGTTACTTGTTACTAAGTATTATTATAACTCCTTATTTTTATTTCTTTTAATGCACAGTCTGATTATTTGTATTTTATTTTATTTGTATTATAGAAAGCTTCATTTCTGTATAGACACTTAACAGTAGTCATATCTTGAAGTCCAAAATAAAAATTTGGTTGGTACCAAGTGAAACTTCAGAGGCTGACAACCTCTTTATAGTGACTAGTTTAGCTGGATTTGTGGAACCCTGTGTTACTATAAAATTAAGTTACTGTAGGCAAGGTAATTTTATTCCTCAATTGCTCTTCAGAGTAGTTCCTGTGAAGTGCATTTTATAGATCATAACAGATTCATAAATAGGTGTGTTGTGCTACAGTGCTAGTAAGAAATGTTAAACTGCATCCTAACTCACACAGAAGTAAACTCTGTCCTAACTGTATGTTTTGGCAAATAATACTCAGTCTTTGCTCTCCTATTTACTTATTTTTTATTTTTTTTTTTCAGTTCCATATTACAGAAAATGACAAAACTAAAGTTAGATGTGAAATAGACAAGAATATTACTAGGCAGATGATTGTAAGAACTACAGCTGCTATAATCTATCAGAATCAATAATATGCTGTGAGGTCAGTAATTTTGAGGTTATTTTGTTTTGTTTTGGAGAAGCTGTGATATCCCAGCTCTGACAGCCCATGGGCAGAATGCTTCCATGCTGTTTGCCATATGACTCTATTTAGGAGATGGAGTTTATGTACCTGCCCTGACACTCTAGGAATACCATGACACAAAGATCATGACTATTTAGGCCCTTAATTTGGGGATCTGCTTGGGGTTTGGCTTTTTAATATAAATTCCACAGAAAAGCAGGAATGCAATTTGTTGTTTATATTGCAGTGTTTAGAAGTCATGTAGTTTTGGTGGTTAGGGATATGGTTTAGCAGTGGACATGTACAGTAGGGTTAATGGTTGGACTCATCTTGAAGGACTTGTTAGAAATCAGTTTATGCAAATTAAAGGTATTCCAATATGAACTTGGTTGTTTGTTTGATTTTTTTAGGTGTAGGGTTTTTCCAAGTCCTCTTGGCTGCCTGCTTGTTATTAAAACAGTTGCTTTAAATCGGGACATGTATTTGTGGACATTAACCACTTTAGTAGTGCTATGAAAGTTCAAGTTTGTGAATTGCCTGTCTGAAGGTATTCCCTTTTGACATGCTTCTAAGCATCTTAATATATCTTTTAAGGAATGTCAAACCAGATTCTGTTCAAATGGTTTATTTCTGGTTTGGATTTATGAGGAATAGGTATACTTTCAAACGCACAACTGTATTTAGTCAGCAGACTTTTATTTAGTCTGACTTTTGCTTTTATGTGGTGCTGTGGAAGAGAGCTATAAAATAAGACCTGTACTCATAAAATCCAACATCCTTGAGTAAGTAGATTGTCCTGGAGTTAGAATATCAGGTATGGGATATCTTAAGTAAATGCACTTCTGCAATTCTAAACATGCTACAGACTTCCCTTTTCCTCATAATACAGGAAAAGTCTATCTTGTACTAGCTCTGAAGCCTTACAAAGACAGCCTGCTACAGATTCTATAATTTTTCCTTGCTTAATTCAGCTTGTGTATTGTTTGGGTTGGTTTTTTAAATGATATGTTCTCTTCCCACTGTTGTTTAGCCTGTGTTAATCATCTTGCTCTTCTTCCTTGGTAGAATTCTTAGGGTCTTTAAAGACACTGAGACAATTGTCTCTTTGAAGTTGTGGAGATGGTCAGGCACTTTTATAATATATAAGCATTGTATATCTGAGGTATTTGAGGTAGGCCTCTGTAAAGTGAACAGAACTTGAAAAGGCTTTATATAAAGATATCATTCTAATTTTGGCTTGCTTTTCTGTGTCTTATTGAAGACATATTTGTTTAGCACTTGGTAGAGCATCTATGATAAATTTATCCTCTTATACAGAATACATCCACTTCAGTAATAATACATTTGGCTTTATAATGTTTGAACTTATATTTATTTAGTTTAATTTGCTTTTGAGTTAGGACTAGAATTTAAAACACTAGAAAGTAACTGTTTAAAATGATAATCATAAAGTAAAACATCTTTGAGTGTTTTGGCAGTGTAAGCTTTTCCCCTACCTGCACTCTTTGCATTTAAAACTGATGAGAAGCAGGAAGCTCTGTCTAACAAATCATCTGATCCTGGGCAATGCAGTAGCACCAGGAGAAATTAGTAATGGTAGTGGGAACCTCATACTGGAAATGGAGGCTTTCTCATCAGTCCTGCTGGTGAGGAGGAAAAGCTTGAGGAGGAGTGGGTGAATTGTGTAGTTCACCAGCTGATTGCACAGCTTGTGGTGACAAGGCAATTGGCTTTTATGGCTATGGATCCCTATTTAAGGAAGATATGGGATCCATCAGGCTGAGTGAGGCAAAAGCATTTTTGCCAACAGGCTGGCTGACTTAGTGAGGAGAGTTTAAACTAAGAATGGTGGTGGTGGGCTCAGCTGGCAAACAAAGAGTGCAGGATGATGTGGATGAAAGACTTTATCAACAAACAGGGCTGAAGAGTCTCCGCTACACGCATACAAATAAGTCTGTACACAACAACACTGATGAAAGCTCTCACCTTTTTCTTGAAAATCAGCACAGTGAGATGTTAACAGGTGAGTGAGGGGGTCATCCTTTCCATGAGAGCAGCAGGAAAATGTGGTGGTGTGTTGTAGGACAAGGGAGGAGGCAGCTGAGAGCTTGTGAATTAGAGGGGCAGATTAATATGTGTGATGTGGCTGATACACCAGGGGCTTGTGTTGCTACTTAGAAGGACCTTGACAAAGTGGAGACATGAGCTGAGAGGAACTTCATGAAGCTCATCAAAGTCAAGTCCTGTATCTAGGGAGGGACAGCTGCATGCACCAGTGCAGGCTGGGGCTAGTCAGCTGGAAAGCAGCATTGCAGAGAGGAATCTGAGTCAAAGTGACCATCAGCTAACAGTGTGCTCTTATGGCAAAAAAGTTCATCAGCCTGCTGGGCTGCATTTGAAAAAGGATTCCCAGCAGACTTAGTGGCAATTCTTCCTCTCAGTCTTAGACTGTGTGTGGAGTGTTGGGTCCAGTTCTGGGCTCTCTGGAATGACATGGACATACTGGAGTAAATCCACTAAAGGACCAGAAAAATGACTGGAGCATCTCACCTGGAGAGGCTGAGACAGCTGGGACTGCTCAGCCTGAAGAATAAAAGGCTTGCAAAGTCTTATCAGCATGTATGGGAGTGTAAAAAAAAAAAAAAAAAAAAGAGGCAGACCCTGTTCAGTGGTGGTGTATCCAGTGAAAGGAGAAGAGGCAGTCAGCACAAACTGAAATACAGGAAATTCTACATAAGCATAAGACGACAAATTCCTCATTGCAACGTTGGTGAAACCAGGAAATGGTTCTTGGAGAGGATGTAGAGTCTGTGTTCTTGGGAAATACTCAAAATCATGCTGGGTGAGCTATTGGGCAACCTGTTCTAGTTGACCTTGCTTTGAGCAAGGGAATTGGACTAGACAGTGTCCAGAGGTCCATTCCTCCTCCTACTCTTCCATGACTTTAGTGAGTAAAAAATGACAAATTTTAAATACCTAATCTGAGTTTATTCCCTTTTTTTTTTTTTTACAGATTAAACTCTTCTCAGTGGTGTATCACTCAAGCAGTTGAACAATTATTGTTGTACAATGATGGAGTGGGAGAACTGGGACTTAAAGCAAGCACATGGGTACTCAGTGAATCAGTTCACAGAAGTTTGTGCAGTGCCTTTTCTCACAGCTGTTGACACTGCATAAAACAGGGTGATCAACAGTAAACAAAATGTTCCCTTCTTGTTTCATCAGCTCATAGTGATCCATGTGCTGTCAATTTGTATAATAACTGAAAGCTTTCATAGTCCTTTTTAAACAAGTATTAATAAAAACAAATAATATATTTGTATATAATATGAAACATATAAATAATAACAAAATAGACGTTTTGGGGTTCTTCAACAGATATCTTCACAAAGAAGCTTTTTGCTTTAGAATACATAAACAAAATCTACAGTCTATTGCATGAAGTCCTCAGTAACCTGCTCTAAATTTGTCTTGCTTTGAGTATGTGGGGATTAGACTGAATGTCCTTTAGAAATCCCTTCTGACTTAAATTATTTAATGATTCATAAATTTCTAGATTTCTTGGTGCTGATAAGTGTTTCTTATTTGGGTAACTCTCGTAACCTTTGGATAGCATATGAATTTTTAATATGGAATTGATTACTGGCTTCATCTCAGTTTGATCAAATGAGTTTCTGTGCTATAAAAAGGACACGGTTTCTGATTGTAGTTGTCGTGTTTGCTGTTATCCTTAGGTAAGAGCTGGATGAAGACACAAAGTACATCATTCTACCACAAGAAGCCCTAGCTACTGACAGCAGAGAGATGTAGAGAGGATTGTCTTGGAACAGTATAGTGCATTGTTCTACATACCTTTCAACTTCTGTAAAGGATATTTTAAAATGACCTAAAAAAAAAAAGCTCATCATAAAAAAAAAAAGTTATTGCAATCTGGGGTTTATATTAATAGAAAATTATAAGAATGAATGTCTCAAATATAATTACTCCTGAGTTTGCTACTAGTTAGTGTGGATTTGACTTGTGTTTTCTCCCACTTTTTGAAATGGGGTTATAGCACAGAATAACAACTGGAAGACATTGGATAATGTGCTATGCCTGGCATAAAATTCCACTTCTGATCCATAAGAATATCAAGATCTGTAGAGTAAATAGGGAACTATATATTGTGTAAAATAAAGTATTTTCTGTAAATGCTGTGCTTGAAATGAGGATTATTATAGTCAAAAAACAAATAGTGTTACTTGCTAATAGATGCAAAGCTTTTAATTTTGTCTTGCATTCTTAGCCAAGGGAAAGGGCTACTCATGTTAAAACTGCCATAAAGGGTCCAGAAGCTTAAGCTCTACACTGTATTTCTGTAAAGATCTACAAACTTCTGGTTTCTTTTTTTTTTACATTTTTATTCCATAAAGCTGATGCTACTTGGCTACCCTTGTCTCATTAGCCTCTGTTTGGAAGAGATTTTGTAAATTGAGTAACACAATATTTTGATCTTTTCTTTACTTTTAGAGTTCAGACTTATTCAACCACCTATCAAGTGGCTCATTCTTCCTGAATAACAATTTTCATGGGTGTCTCTTTTTAAAGGCATGAGTGTACTGATGTTTAAGGGGTATGCATGCCTATTTAGAATGGAAGTTTACATTGTCCTTCATTATGGCTCAGCTGGCAAAGGGTTACTGAACTAAGTGAAAACTTTTTACTGGGTTTTCTATTTAATTAATGTCTCAAAGATTTGGGGCATACCAGTAGAACCAGTGACCTGTCCAAAAGCAAACCAAACTTCTGTTAAGCTAGGAGGAAGGACAGGAGGTAAGATATTGCAAAGAAACCCACAAATTGACTAAAGATTTAATACAGTTATTTTGAAGACAGCATAAGTATTGGGAGGATGCTTTAAAAGTCTTTGTGCTTGGCTTTTTGGAAAACAGACTTTATACACAGCCACTGCATTATTTTCAAATGATTGAAAACACAGATGCCTCCCAGGAAGTGACTTTTTCCAAGGAGCTGGACCCATGTTCTGTGAAAATGTTGCTGTAGCAAAAATGAAGTGTATATAAATGATTGTCTGTTGGCTAAAATGCTCTTTAGTCATTTTGTAGTGTCATTTGACACTACAAGGAACAGATATGCCTGTTAGGCAGTGCAGGTCTGTGGCTGCTACTAAGGTGGTATAGTTCACCAAATATTAGTGTTTTGAAATGAATTCAAACTTCATTACATAATTCTTATTAAAATAGATCATACTTACTAAACTTGAATAATTTCTGGTAGTGTTTTTTCACTATGATTCTTCTCTTTTCAGTTTTTGGTGGTTTCTTTTTTCTGATGGAAAAATAATTTTAACTTGACTAACCAACAGCTTTGCAGGGTCCAGGGAGGTGTGAGGTGCTGTCCTCACACTACCTAACACTGCATCTATTCTTCTGAGACGTTATATTCCTTGGTACCCGTGCTTCATGTTGGGAGAAGACCTGTCTCCCCCAAGCCATGAGGCTTAGGCTGTGTTTTTCTTTTTTGTAGGCATGTTTGCCACTGTAGATGGCATTTCACAGCGTGCCCCAGTGCACTGGTCGGAGAATGTGATTGGAGCAGCTTTGTGCTTCCCTTACGTGGTCGCTCTCGATGAGGAGTTCATTACAGTGCACAGCATGCTGGACCAGCAGCAAAAGCAAACACTGCCTTTTAAAGAAGGTCACATTCTCCAGGACTTTGAAGGTATTAAAAAGGACAGTTTTGCATCAGTAATTCTGGAATAATCGCTGTGGGCACAGTCACTTTGGTTTGATTTTTAAACAGAATATCTAACAAGCATGGCAGCTGTTGAAATTTTTATAGCAAATGCTTTCCTGATCAGATTCTTGCAGTCTGTCACAGGTAAACTTTAGTAATCCAGAGTTCCATGCGTCTAACAAAATGCTCATTAAATGTGCTCTGTTTGTTGTTCATTGTTATGGAGGAATCTTTGTGGTTAGAGCTTTTTCTTTTGCACCTTTCAAATGAGAAAATTTAATGCTCTGAGCCAGTTCAGTAATTGTGTACTGCAGGTATTTGTCCATTGCTTATCCTGACAAAGTTCTAGCATCTTAAAAATTTTGTATTGTATTTCTTTCCAGAGTATCTGTGTAAAAGGCTTAAAATGGGATATTTCATAAAGAAGTGTGAAACAAAAAAATGCAAACATTTCTCTTGATATGTTCTTCAATTATGAACTCATAAGTGTGGAATACATAGCCTTGCTATTTTTCCAGGAGAGCTACAGACTAGCACAATGAACTGTATGTTACTTGCTACCTTTGATGTGCAGCTTACAGTTTTCTGTGAGCCTGTGAAAATACCTGTCAGTTAAAAGTCCTTATTCTCTGGAATCTGGGGAGTAAATTTCAGTGGTGGCCTTTACCATTTAGCTCATTATTTGAGATTATAGCCAGTTTTACATCATAGAATTGTAGAGTGGCTTGGGTTGGAAGGGACCTTTAAAGATCATCAAGTTCCAACCCCCCTACAGTGGGCATGGACACCTCCACTAGACCAGGTTGCTTGAAACCCCTGCCACCCTGGTCTTGAACACTTCCAGAGAAGGGGCAGCCACAGCTTCTCTTGGGGAACTTGTGTCCAGTGCCTCACCTCTCTCAGTAAAAAGACTTCTTCCTAATAGCTAATCTAACTCTGCCCTATTTCATTCTGAAACTGTCACCCCTCATCATATCAACACTCTTTGATAGAGTCCCTCACCATCTGTAAGCCTTAAGTACTGGAAGGCTACTGTAAGGTCTTCCTGTAACCTTCTATTCCCCAAGCTGGACAAGCCTAACTCTTTCAGCCAGTCCTTTATAAGTAAGGTGTTCCAGTGCCTTATCTTCGTGGCCCTCCTTGACCTGCTTGAGTAGGCTCACATCTTTCTTGTGCTGGGGCCCCAGAGCTGAACATAGGATTCCAGGTGAGGTCTTATAAGAGCAGCATACAGGGGGAGAATCATCTCAGTGTGGAACCAAATCTTTTATAAATAAACATATTTACCATTATTACTGCATTTCTGAAATTTACAGGCAAACTATACTATCTAGTAAATATGGTAACAACAAACATAAGTTTGTGAACCTTAACAAAATTTAGGTTTGTGTATCTTAAAATCTTGTTTCTAACATGTTTGTTTTCTGCTGAGAAGGTAAACTATGTCTTTTTGCTCTGTCTAGGAAAGGTGATTGTTGCTACTAATAAGGGTGTGTATATCCTGGTGCCACTCCCTTTGGAAAAACAGATTCAGGATCTTCTAGCTAGCCACAGAGTGGAAGAAGCCCTTATTCTAGCAAAAGGAGCTCGAAGGAATATTCCAAAAGAAAAATTTCAGGTCTGTCCTTCCTTGAATTTTCATGAAAATATAAATTTCACAGCACAGACGTGTGTATGGTCAAGGGACTAGGGAGCGTGGGGGAAGACCATACCCTGAAGAGTAATCTAATACCCTATATGGTTTCAGGCTGAGGAAATAGGTGTGCTGCTGAACTGGCTTGTTTTTCTAAAGGCTGTGATGTTGACTGGTTTGAATGCTATTCTTCTGCTGGGGTTTTGGTATTTGGGATATATTTATTTTTTTTTTTAGGTTAGTTGGGATTTTTTGGTGGTTTGTTTTGTTTTGATGTTTGGTTTTGGGTTTGTGTGGGGGTTTTTATGTTGTTTTTGTATTTTTTTATGTGCGTAACTTAAATTTAAAACAACCAAAAAAAAACAGTAATAGAAAATTAAAAGCACTGTGATGCTTCCTTAGTACTAGGAAGTACTAAGTTATTATTTTCCATTGCTGTTTCAACAGTATTTCAAATCAGAACTATCACATTTCACTACCTTTTTCACTACTTTCACAGTGGTACAACTTTGAAGATAAGTGACAAGAAATCTAAAGCTAATATGTCCTATTTCCAAACTCATACAAGTAGTACTTGTACTGGTGTGTAACTGAATATTTAAGACTTTATTGTGGCAAAGTATGTTAGTACCTCCTTGATTAGAGACATGTATTTATTCTATTTCTAGTTTATATTACGTACATATTCTACTGTATTTCTTCCAATTTGTAATTTAGAGACCAAAACTTCAGAAAAACATGAAATCTCTACTTAAAAGGTGAATGAGTATTTGACATGGTTTCTTTGCTTTTAGAAAAGCAAAATTTGATCTGTGACCTACAGAAAATCTGTTTGGTTTGTGTTTTAACGTACTTTGAAGCATTTTGTTGCCATTAAAATTGTATTTATTGCATTACTTTTTGTTTAGGAAGTTGTAAAGTTTGGAACATAACTGGATATTACAGAATTGTGATGGTCCAAAATTATTTTTCTTTAATTTCAAGAAGTTTGTAATTCCTTGTAATTTACATTTTGGTCAAGGCATTCGAAGAGCAATCATTAAATTAAATGAAATCTCTCTCAGCTTAACATTTGATCCTTAACTGCTCAGTTGAATGAAAAGCTGTGAGGCTGTTAAAAGTAAAAAGCTTTGTCAGAAAAGTGTTTCTATCCTTTTGCTAAGGTACAACTGTCTGGAAGTACTTGAAAGTAAAAAGTATTTAGAGAAATCCAGAGTTCAGTTTTCATCACGCTTTGCTTTGCATCTTCACTCCCAACTTCTCTGCTGCAAGCTGTTTAAGGAAGCAAACTAAAATCCTGCTGTGAAGACAGGATACATGATTGCCAGTGTCTTCTATGTATGCTGACCTCTAATTCTCCAATTATTTCCAGTTTGTGTCAATTTAGTGTGGGAGATGTCTTCATTTTGCCATAGGATTTCATTATCTAAAATACATTATGAAGAATCTCATCTTTCCTAAGTTTTCTTGCATGCAGGATTTTTGTGTCTTTAGGATGTTATTTTCTGCTCACATGTATCATGTGCAAAATGTCTCTCTTGAAGTTAATAACTGCAAGAATATTGTGAATTCTATTTAACTTAATGTGCTTTTAAAGAATGATCAGTTACTTTGAGTCACTGCTACAGCTGAAAACCAGAAAATATATTATTTCCAAGAAAAATAACCTGGTCTAGTTCTGGGCTGTATTTGCAAACTGATGTTAAGCAGCTTAAATTGATGGAGTCTCACATTGACTCAGATTAAAATGACTCAACTTGGCTTAGTTGTTGAGATATTAGTCAAAATTTTCAGAGTTTATCTGTAGTTGGAAATGTAAGGTGTTGAGCTTGCTTTCTAATTCACCTCTGATTCTTAATGCTGTCATTACAGGTTTGTTACAAGCACATCAGACTTTCTTTTACTGTAGACGCACATTATGGAAATCTGATGGAGTTCAATCAAATTACATGCCTTACATGTGTCTTTGGCAACATTTCTTTAGCATGTTTTAACTGATCACATAGTTGCTTCTTTCTAACTCCTGTGAAAAAGGTATCTTCAGGTAAAGAGAAATAGATAATAGGCACCTTCTAATAAATTTCTTAGTAAATCTTGCAGAACAGTTACCCAGATTACTCAAGTAGCTGACACGTCTTAGGCCTTATTTTTCCTTTTCACCTGAGCAGTAGGAAGGACTGCATTGGTTTCACACTGGGTCACTTGATCCAGCCACTATAATTCGTCCATACAGAAGTGATAGCAGTTGTCTGGTACGTATATGTGTGTGTATATATATATATATATATATACATACATGCGGTATAGTGCCTCATTTCCCATCTGCCACTTTAATGTCTGCAGTTTGTTGCCATCTCACGTGTGACCTGAATTCAGTCACAGCCTTCTAGGACAGACCCTGACCATGCTTTTTTTTCCCCCTACAGTTGAATCGTGCATTGCACGCATACACAAGTACATGCTCCCTCTATCAGTGGTATTCCATTGGCATAAACATGTACGTTTATATGTGCTGGTAATGCAGAGTGATAGTGGGATTGAAACAGTAAAATACTTTACTCCAGAATTATTTGTACATACAATATTTAGTTATTGGAAAGAAGCAGGTCATGCGTTAGCAGCTGCAACCTGTTACTTAACCTGTGGTTCCTGCAGACTGCAAATTTATCTCTATTAGATGAAATTGAATTTGTCTTTGAGCATCAAGAATTACTGCTAGGTAAAAAACACTAAGCAAAAGTGTTGCAAGTGTTGCTTTGCTGGATATAATTTTTGATGGAAGAATACAAAGGCCTTTCTACCATACTACCATGAAATGACTATATACTAATTAATTTTTCAGGACAGATGAAGTTTGCAGAAATCATGGTTGATGGTAGTGAAGACCTTGGTTAGATTGACACACATCTTGCATAGGTATCTCTCTTTTTTCTTTTGTTTTTATCATTTCTTTTAACTTTCAAAAAACACAGTAACTGCACCTGAACCTGACCAAAACCAAAGTGACTTTTTAGAAGAAAAAAATCTTGTTGCTAATTTTGGCCATTTTAGAAAGGATTTTTTTTTTCTAGTAAGTGAGAGAATTAAGGCTTCCCTAATAGCTATTGCAGCTTCAACAGTCATCTTTCTGGTTTTTAGCACTTTTTCAGGTATTAATTAATACAAGTCTTATTTCATGTTTTTGTAGCTAGCTTTTTAATGTGAATTCAGTCAATAATATTTGCCTAAAGCTCTTGAAGTCCTATGGTGGCTCTTATTAAAAAAAATAATGTCGTTGGTCTATAGATCTAGCCTGTTTTTAAAATTTGAGAGACAGTTGTTTGTTGCTTCCATAATCCTTACCACAGGATATCTTAATATCTAGTATTTATCTTGTGACCTAAAAATCAACCTGGTTACTCCCTATCTCATTGTAGCATCTTTAAATAAAGTTGGGGAAGCATCTGTCTGTAGGCATTCTACAGCTTTCTTTTGTTGTGTGGCTTTAAAGGGACAAATGAAGACATGTTAACATTTAAATGACAGTGAATACCAGTTAATCAGTTCAAATCTAAAACTGATTCCCTGGGCCTACACTTACACTATCAATGAATTTTTAAATGCCAGTTGAAAATGGTTGCTTTGTAGACTAAGGTCTACAATTAAAACAGTATTTTCAGTGTCTTAAGATCCTTTCAAACTTAATTCCAATATCCTAGCTCAGTAAATATGTAAATAATAATAATGGTCAGTTCATTGCAGAGATTGAAAACAGCCTTCAAAAAGTCAAAACAACCTACTTTTGATGCTAGTTTTTGATGCTAGTTTTTGTGGTGCCACATGTTGTTTATCTGGCGGTTGCTGGAGGAGGAGAGCGAGCGAGGCAGAGACGATTTTCTTCACCAAGATGCCAAGAAGCCTTTATTTATTAATTTACAAGCTCTTTTTATACCCTTTTAATTTCAAGATAATTGGACAAGAAGTCAGCCGCCCCCTGGGGTGATTGGCTGGAGTGCTACAACAGCCATAGTCAAAACATCTTTCTACTGTTTTATAAACAGCTGCCACCAAGGTCACAGCTGGTGAGAACCTCCATGATCCCACAGGAAGGAAAATTCCATGCAGTAGTATTTTAACATCCACAGCCACAGGATGCAGATAGTTGCAGATTAAAATCTTTTACCAGCATCCTTAAGTATCTGACCAGACAGATATTAATCAATTCACATATTAATGTTTACAGACATAATAACAGTAATAAATACAAATTATTTGGGTTATTTTATGAATTAATCACCTGAGATAGTTTTACTGTAATTAATTTCCCTTCTAGTTTTAGTTAACTGTATTATATCTGTCACTTTGGATGTAAAACATAATAACTTCTTTGTATTACTTAATGTTATGATGTATTGTGCATTTATTTTTTTTTACTTTTCAATTTGTCTGAAAATGTGCCAGAGCATTTCCCTCTCCTCTCCCCAACTCTGGGAGGTAAGAAAGTCCCACAACCTTGCCAATCAATAGGCTTTAATGGCTTGCTAATGATCCAGATTCAGTACTCCCTTAAAATTATCTATTAGTAAAGCACACACAGACTAGATGGACCTAAGCCAAGCTGTTCTTTTGATAAATCCACAATCTGTAGTCAAGGTGAAAAATCACCAATTATAGTATCAGTCTCTCGAGGCCTGATGCTCTAACGTTTCCTGCCTGGAATCCATTGCTAATGTGTTGCAATTTCTCTGCATATTTTCATTGAAAATGGGAGTTTGGTATTACTAACAGCATGAATGCACGCTTAAACATAAGGAAGCTGTATATTAATGAGAAAACTGAAGGGAATGAGGGCATGTGGATGTATCCAGGTGTATTTGCCAAAATACTAGGGTTGTCACAAACAGTGGATGCTTTGTAGATCACAGTGTAGGTTCTTGATTTTAACAGAATCACAGAACATTAGGGGTTAGAAGGGACCTCGAGCTCATCTAATCCAACCTCCTTGCTGGAACAGGATCACCTAGACCAGGTCATGCAGGAACATGTCCAGGGGGGTTTTGAATGTCTCCAGAGAAGGAGACTCCACAATCTATATAATAACTTGTATTTTTTTAATAATTCTCTTTTCCTGTTGGAAATATTCTGGGCATGAGGATTTCAATGAATCTCACGGTAATTAATTGATTGTTCAGATTAAATAAATATCTAGCACTTAAAAGTACTTTAGTGTTCTTTTTCTAGCAAACTTCTTGTAAACTTGTTTCTGTTTAGGCATGGCCTTAACAGTAAAATAACACATAGCCTTGTGTATGCTTTCCTTGTGCTGCTCTTTTTAACTGTAGTTTTATGTTCATTGGATAATGTGTTGCATACTTGATAAACTGCTTTGGAAGTTTGTTGTTTTGTTTTTTTTATTTTAAACCCAAACAAAAACAATGGGGGAAAAAAACCCCCAAAAACCACAACCCAAAAAAAACCCAAAAACCATGTGCAAAAAACCGCCTGAACTGACAAATCAATCTGATCATCAGCTGGGAATGAGATTCTTAAGAATCATGAACAAGGTTGCTTCAGAAGTGAGGTGAGATGGGGAGAAAGGTGTTTGTTTGTGGTCAAATGGGAACACCCCTGAGTTTCAATTCTTTTTTTCTTTTTTTCTTTTTTTTTCTTTTTTTTCTTTTTTTTTTTTTTAATTGTGCCTGCTGAATCATGGGGAGCTACAAAGATGACCATGGGCTTTTACATTTGCAAAAGCCACAAATTAAAACTTGAGGCAAGTCAAACTGATGTCAGATGTCATTATTTAATAAGAAAAGTTAAACTTCTTGTTGTTTGACTTTCATTTTAGTTAATGCTCATGAACTGTATTGCGTTCACACGCTTCTGAGTAAGAAACTGAGTCTGGGCAGCAGATTTGGTACATTCAGTTGGGTACATACAATTTAAAATGTAGAGAATCAAGGCCTTATTTGGCATGTAACTTGACAGGCCAGGTTGACGATATGTGTTCAGTGGTTTTGGCAGGTAGTTATTGCAGTAGTGACTAGCACTGTGTAAGTAACTCCTTACAAAAATAATAAACCTTTTCCCCTCCTCCCTTCTCTTTCATAGGTAATGTACAAACGAATTCTGCAGCAAGCAGGTTTTATACAGTTTGCACAGCTTCAGTTCCTCGAAGCAAAAGAACTCTTCAGGTAATTGTGTTACATGAAATTTATTATTTAGTCTTCCTTAAATAAGGAGTTCGTGTTCCTAGTTTTAAAACTCAGTCATTTAAACGTTGGCTTTTTTTGTTGTTGTTTTTGTTTTGTTTTATTCAGATGTGAATTCACTGTAATAAAATTATTTTGTTTGGGATAAAAAGTGTAGCAATGAAGCAACTTTATAACTGAAGAGTTAACACGACTGAGGGTTTTTTTATATGCCAAATTACAGTAGCATTAAGGATGTTCTGTAATCTGAGTGTTGTATATGTGAAGATTTTATTTTTACTTGATGCCCATGAAGGTCAAGGCTTTATTATTGAGCTTATGCTGTGATTTACAGCATGAACACTGCCTGCTGCGTGTTTTGTTCCTTGTCTTGTTTGTTTGCTTAAGGAAAAAGCCCTTCTTGTTAAAAGTTACAAGTTTAGTTAAAAAAAACCAACCAAACAATTTACATTGACACAATTTCACTTTTTTTTTTTTGTGAATGTTGATACTAAATTTGTTTTAACACTTTTCTGTTAGATGCTTCCATAAGACAGTATTTGTTCTTGAAGGCTGCACTAGCCTTTCTGATTTAGCTGTTTCAGCAGTCACTTGTTTACAAATTGACCTTGGTACTCCACTTTTATTCAGAAATTGTTGCTTGTTATCTTTGTTTCACCTGATAATTTCATTTCTGCTACCCATGCTTTGTTTTGTGTTGGGGTGCTGTCCAGAGTTAGTGTAATCCATGCTGACCACATAAAATAACCCTCATTGTTATCTGCTGAAATTAATTTAAATCAGCTTAGAGTTTATGGAATAGGATTAAGGTTAGACAGCTTGCTGTAAGAGTGTACAGTATAGGAAAAGAGTTGTCCTTAGGTTTATGGAAACATAAAGGAAAGTAAAGCTTTGGGAAATGTTGTGACTTATGGGGGAATTTGCTGTTTAGTTTTCTGCTCACCAGGATAATGGAAGGTACTGGGCTGGAATGGACTGTAGAGACAGAGTGAAGATGAGGGAACCATAGGAAGGGCCTGAACAGCATTTAGTGGCAATTTGGTTTGACCACAACCACTTTCTGTATCCTCTTGTAATTTTTGGTATTAGTGAGCAACCTGTAATCTTCTTCTTCCCTGTAATCTTCCAAACACCAGACTGAATTGCTGCTGTGGTTTGTGTCCGAATTAAAAGCTCTATGTAGCTAGGAATCCTTTACAGCATTACCATAAAGCCCGCCTGGTGATTTTCCAGTAGACTGTACTTTTTTGTTTGTTGTTTTTTTGTTTTGATTTGGTTTTTTGTTTTGGGGGGTTTTTTTTGTTTGGTTTTGGTTTGTTGTTTTTTTTTTTTTCCCCCCTCTCTGTGGCCAGCATTGGTAAAAGAGCTTGTTGATGTTGTACTGGCTGTAATGTGTCTTCATGCTGTAGGTGTGGTTAGGTGGCCAGACCTGTGTAGCTCTGCAGCCCTCTTCACTGTGGCCCAAGAATCTTTTGAAGCAGTGAAAAGGAGAAAAAGTATCCTGAAGGGAGCTTTAGCACCTTGTGGAAGGAGCCAAGATTAGTTATGCAGGCTCCATCCAACTAGCAGTCTATCTAACAAATGAGTTTTAATGAGCAGTATGGTGGAAGCTCCTCTATAGACAGAAGCATGCTTTACAAGAAAAGCCAAGCATGAATTTTGGAGCTGAGTTGGCATTCCAGGGTGTTCCCTTCCTCTAAGTAACTCCAAAGCAGAACAGTTATTCATGAATTGCTGAAGAGTGCTGAAGGGGAGAAAGCAAAGATAAACGTTCTGTGAATATATGTTTGTTTTTTTGTTTGTTTTTTTTTAATACGTTGGTTTCTTCTGGTCAGCCATACATAAGCCATTCAAAGTATTTTGGTGACTCCTTATAACAAGTTCCTCTATAGAATCCACGTTCCCTGATTTTTCAGCATTGGTGAACACCCCCATTTCAAGTAATATCTGATTATACCCCAATATACACTTAATCAGTCTCATTCATTTTAAACCTGCTGATGCTCAGAGGAAAAATGGGAAAGGTAACAACAGTCTATGTGAACAGTTTCTCCCATTCCTGTGTTGCTCTGCAGGTATTTCCAGCTAATGTTAGTCAGAAATAACTTCAGTTTTAAAATTCCAAAGGGGAACTTGGTGCCTCTCTGAGAAAAGATGGATTTAGCAGTGAAACAGAGTGGCAGCAGCACCTCCAAGATCTTGGTGTGACATGGGCCTACTTCTATACAAATAAAAACTGAGATTGTCTTACTCCTCAGAAAATACCTCTTGGTTACTGGCTAGCAGAGGAAGCTGTTATACTGTACTAAATGCCTCATTTTCTTGCATCAATAATCCTGCTTGCACAAGAAGGATTAAGATTGTCAAGTAGATCCCTGTCACTCTTGAACCAGGGAGCCCAGATCTGGATCAACACTCCAGGTGAGGTCTCACTAGTGCAGAGTAGAGGGGGAGGAGAATCTCCCTTGATCTGCTGGACACACTCTTCTTGCTGCTTTTAAATTTGCTTTTGCTGCTGGCTCCCAGAGTTTCATTCTATAGTTTTTTTGTAGCCAAAGAACAGTGTTTAATTTTTGAAAAAGTTCTAAATAGGTGCTGCAGTTTTGGTGCTTCCTACTCATCCATATTTCCTGCATGGTTTCAGAACTTTGTCTCTGGCAAGATGTGAACAACCTGCAGCAAACCCCACTGCTTTATTTTACAACAATAGGGAGGTGGTGAGCCTGCTTGTGAGGATCTTTCACACTTTATTGCTTGCAGAAATCTGCTGCTCATGTAATTTCATAGTTATAACTTGCTGCTTTTGGGAGTGTTTTTCCAGTTGAGGTTGTGATGGGAAGGTCTTTTTGAAGTTGCTGATGACCAGATAGGTAACAACTATTTTTAAAAAGTTTTACTTGCAGCAAAGTAGTAACTAAGTAGGGTTTCTGAGAGCTGTCAGATAATTTTGATTTTTTTTCAGCAACATATCTCCTGCATTTCAGGAATACTTATCTTTAAGGATTAATTCCAAATAATTACTTAGACAGTGAAATAAAATAAAAAAATGGGTTTCTTGCTGTTCTAAAGCAAGGTCTGGGAGGAGTCATTCTAGCTGTGATGATTGGACGTTTGCCATGTGTGAAACAACTTATCAGTTTATTCTTCTCTCACAACATGCATTTTTCAAATGCTTGAGGAATTTCTTCAAGCTAGGCTGAAAGAAAAAGGTGCTGTGTATCATACCTATGTTACAACTTATTCCTAGATAAAGTATAGATGCCTTTCATATGCGAAGTGGGAAAGCAACTCCTTAGTATCTGACATAGGCACCAGTCTTGGATGTACATCTATGTGACAGATTATTACTTAATGATAAATCAGCATCCACAGCTCATTTTCAGAACCTCCCTAGAAGTGAGCCAAAGGTGGAATCTGGTGCATTTCAGGGTTGGGGAAAATGTTTTCATCATCTGAAGGTGTATTCTGAAAGCTTTGGTTTTCTACAGGAAGTTGCTGTTTTCTGCAGAATTACATATGCTTAATGTCTGCAGCTTTCCTGAAAGGGTGCACTCTCTCCATTCATTTATTTATTTATTTTCCAACATCAGAAGACTAGTTCCTGTAATGTATGGATGGAGTCTAGGAGAATACTGGACAAAGGCTATTCAGCTGATTTTTGTATATGCCCTAAAACAGCTGTGGGATGCCAAAAGCAAAAGCCTCCCAGTCTCTGATTTATCAGAGCTTTCAGTGTCTAGAGGAGGAAAAAAAATATATAAACAAGTTGGAATAGAAATAGCAAAAACAATTCTAAATTTATTTTGAATATATTTTCTCCAGCATAGAAGGCAATAACTATCAGAAACTGACAACCTGTTATAATCCTGCCTCTGAGCATATGTGAGCACACATGCCCAGTATGTGAATTTTTTGTGCCTATGTATACTTTCTCTTTCTTTTTGCTTCATCTAGTTTGACAATGTAATTGCAGAAGCGGCCAGCTTGATGTCCGGGAGCTGATCTCTCTCTACCCCTTCCTGTTGCCTCCTTCCTCTTCATTTATCCGGTCCCACCCCCCTCTGCACGAGTTTGCCGACCTGAACCAGCTCACCCAGGGGGACCAGGAGAAGATGACAAAATGCAAACGCTTCCTCATGAGTTACTTGAATGAAGTGCGCAGCACTGAGGTTGCAAACGGCTACAAGGAAGATATTGACACGGCCTTACTCAAGCTGTACGCAGAGGCAAACCATGAAAGCCTGCTGGATCTGCTGGTTTCAGAGAACTTCTGCCTGTTAACAGATAGTGCTGCTTGGCTGGAAAAACACAAAAAGTGAGTGTGTCTTGAGTGTCGCACCTTTGAAACCAGAGGGAAAATTCTGAAGCGCTATCAGCTTAGAGCAACGTGTTCAAATCTTTGTAGTTTCTGTGCCTTCAGATCATAAAGGCCTGTCTTGTCAGCATTTTGAAATGTTGGTGAAAAGCTGTTACTTGATTGTCAGAGGTAAAGAAAATACATTCATGTTGGTAAATACAGAGTTCTCCCTGGAAGCTTTTGTGTCCAACACAAAAATAAGGAATTGATACAGCCTTGCCTTTGTGACAACATGAGACTTAAATGGAGGCAGTGGTGGTACATGAACAGGATAAAGACACCTTAAAATACACTCTACCTGAGGTAGAAGCTATTAACCAGCTAATGGCTTTAAAATTGTTGTCGCTTATTCAGGGGGAAAAAAAATCTTGTTTTTGAATTCTGCACCTTCTGTGCTCCCACTGATTCACCAAAAGTGAAGTGACTGGAAGTGCCAGCAGGTGGAGAATTGGCTATTAGTCATTAAGCAGGAAACACTAGATAGTAAACGTGGAAAGTACAAACTCCAGTCATAGGTAGTGTCTCTGTCTTCAATTGTAATATCTTGATCTTTAACTCTGTGGTACAGTAGTAGCAACTACAGTGGAGAGGAGGAGTCTTTGGTTTGGTTAGATATAGGGTAGTTTCATTTATTTCGGGTGTTTTGTTAAGTCTTCTTGGTAACTTTGTCTTGCATGGCAAACTTTTGCAAATGTGATTGGTGGAACATCATTCCATAAGAACAGTGGTTGCAGAATTTTGTGTTTTTATTACAGTACACAAAAATCCTGTAATGGCACTGTGCAAAGATTTTTGTTGTTTGACTTCATTTAATGATGCATTAAAAAACGATTCTTACAGTAGAACAGTTTTAAGTAAAAGCATCCTTAAAATTTAATGACACCTGATAAACTATTGGAGGCATAGTTATTATTTGGAGCTGTGTGTAAAGTCCATATATAAAATTCAGAGAACAGCATGGGATTCACCTCTAATTTGACACATTTAAAGCTAATAAGTAGAAACTGCCTTAAAGACAAGAGAGACAGACACGTTTCTAGCCTAGAGCTTAGATACTTCTTCAAGGGTAGACATGGCCAAGGACAGAAGTTGATTCTGAAAGAGCCTAGACACTTCTTCAAGGGTAGACATGGCCATGTACATGTCGCTGTAAGCAATTATTTGTTTTCTCTGCTAATCAAACTATAGTGTAACATCTAGGAAAGATACATCCATTTTAATATTATTTTCTCTTTCTTATACAGATATTTTGCCCTTGGTCTCCTGTATCACTATAATGGTCAGGATGCTGCAGCACTTCAGGTTAGAATAAAGGTTTTAGTGTCATCTGTAAATCATTCTGAAATACCAGTTTATCTCTGAGATAATCTGATCTGTGTGAAAGTATTGATGTGTATATATGAGAAACTTACCCGAAGACTTCCATGAACACATTAATATGCCGGATGTGAAAAGCTTACTGAAGATGACAACTATTTGGATGCTTGTATGCTGTTTTTATAAGCAAAACTATGCATAACTGAACATATGTTTATACTCTTTAAAAATGGACAGAAGTACTAAAATAATCATGAGATCACTTTATGTTTGAGGATATGTTCAGGAGTACATCCTGTGCTGATTTAGTCTGTATACACATGACAAAGCAGTATTGTAATCTGTCAGATATGATAGCAGCTAAGATGATAAATACATTCTGCAAGATCTGTGGCTTTCAGCTGGCCTAGTAAACCCTTTGGGGACCCATCCCCTTACGATGTCACTGAGACTAGCAGTGGTTTGAAGACTGCAGACTACATTTTGTTATTCCTGTCTGCAAAACTTCATCTAGTTAATATGTTCTTGGTCAATAAATAGCATGTGTGCCTCAGATCACATCACTGCTTGATGTAGTTTGCCTTGCTGTGTGGCTGAGTATGTAAGTCACAGTAACCCTGTCAAATGTATTCAAGGCCATTTTGTAAATAGTAATTTATTGAGGACAAAACTGATAAGAAACAAACAGTATGCTCCGTTGTCATATGCAAGATATTTTTCATTTCAAGGAACAAGGTTTATTGCTAAACTAGTCTGCTAGACATAACCCTCTTTAAATTCCAATTATAAAGTATATAAAAATAATCTCATACGTACTTACAGTTCTTCAGTCAAAATGACAGAAGGGCAAAAGTCAGATTTTCTTCCAAATTTTTTGTATAATTTTCTTTTAATCTTGCACACGGAGAACACATTCATTGGAGAAAAGGACTTCTATCAAAAGATTCTTTGTAAATAGTGTACTTCCTCCTGAAGCATTCAGCCACTCACTTTCAGAATGAGACTGTGGGGTCTGAAAGGAGGAATGTGTTTAGTGACCAGTGAGGTTCCTTGCAATTGGTGTTCCTAGAAGCTCTTCATAATTCCACAACTACCAATAGCTAATGCTAAGTGTTGTGGTATATCATATAATTGATTGGAAGAGCTAGTGCATGTTTTAAGCACTCAAATCTGTGTGTTTTTCTTGCAGTTATGGGTGAAAATAGTTGATGGAGACATTCAAGACTCTACACGTTCAGATCTCTATGAATATATAGTAGACTTCCTTACATTCTGCTCAGACCAAGATCTGGTTTGGAAATACTCTGAATGGCTTTTACGCAGAAATGAAGAGGTTTGTGGTTGGTGTGCTTCTCAGAGCAGCAGCATTACCCTCTAGTGGAGTCTGGGTGTTAATTAATGTTACATCTTGGCAGCCAATAGAACCATTTTGCAGAGTAAAAAACGCCACTTAAATAGTGATCAACAAGTGAAAGCTTTCAGGTTTTTCCTAACTTCTAAGTCAATGAAATACAGGATGTCTTCTGTTTTTCTTCATATTCAGCAAGCTCATTTTCAGATCTTAATAAAATTAATAATAAAAATGTATGGTCACTTAACAGGTTAGGTATGGCTGATGGTTGTTGGTTGGTTGGTTGGTTTTTTTTAAAGAATTCCAGGGATGAGTAATACCTGTGTACACTAGAATGTGGAATAAATAGCCTTCATTCATGACAAATCACAGAATTGTCCTGGTTGGAAAAGATCTCTGAGATTTCAGTGTCCAATTGTCAAAAATAAACAAAATCCAACCAACCAAAAGAAACCCTCCCCGTCCCACTATAGCATGTCTTGAAGTGCCTCATGTACATGTTTTTTGAACACCTCCAGTGATGGTGACTCCACCTCCCTGGGCAGCCTGTTCCAGCATCTGACTACTCTTTCAGTAAAGAAATTCTTTATATCTATTAATATCTAATATAAACCTCCTCCAGTGCAAATTCAGGCCATTTCCTCTAGCCCCGTTGTTATTTACTTGAAAGAAAAGGCTGCACGCACCTCCCTACAGCCTCTTTTCAGGTAGTTTTAGAGAGCAATGAGGTCTCCCTGCAGCCTTCTCATTGCTACAAGAATTAATTTAATACACCAAAACAGAAAAAATAATTTTGTAACATCCATTAGATGGTGTGCTGTTAAATAGGATTCTTGATACTGTTTCAGCCTGTGCTGTTGGAACTTCTCATTGATGGATTTGTATTAATTTAAAGCTTAAGTACTGCATGAGGGACAGATCTCTAAACTTCTGTTTTGGTCATTATAGAAGTCTCTTGCCCTGTATATATCTCATTTGATAAGGCTGTAAATGGTCTCCGATTTAAGGCTGAAGTTTCTTGTTCTGCTGTTAGGCAGATCTCTTCATTACTTCTGGGGGATGGCCGAGGTTGTGCTCAACACAAGGTTTATATGCTGGACAATGTGTAGACTGCAAATTGAGGTAATGGAGATAGAAGTGAGTGTGATCATGATAAGCACAAAGTAGTGTGATCTTGGTGGTCTTGAGTGAGGATTTGTGTTATTTTCCTGAATTATGTACTAGCTGGCAGTGCTATTAAATAAGTATGGAAAATAAAAAGTTAATAAAATGGTTGACACTGAATTCCTAAATACAATTAACTCTTTCTAGGTTGGTGTACAGATTTTCACTAAAAGGCCTTTGGAAGAACAGGAGAAAAACAGCATTAATCCAGATGATATAATCAATTGCCTTAACAAATACCCTAAAGCACGTATTAAATATCTAGAACATCTAGTATTGGAAAGAAAAATAGAGGTGAGTCCAATAAGAATACTGAAAACAGGCATAGGATTCAGAATCCAGACTGACAGTTATGAAATAAGACAAAATCTAAAAATAATTTTGCATATTTTGAATGCTTTTGGTTTTACTTGGAGTAGAGGAGTGTTTTTAAGATAAAGCTAGTTGTTGAGGGGTGTTTGGGTTTTTTACATCTGTTATTGCATGCTTTTCTATTTCACTGATGAGGCTCGAACCTCCACCTGGTAAGTTCATAGCAAAATGATTGGTTACTGTTAATCCTATTGCACAGAAGCAGCAATATACTAAAATTGCTAATTCAGTGATTTACAAGTAGGTGTGTTTTATTGTTTCCTGGAAGATTTGAGCAACCAGTGATAGAATTAAACTGTGCACCTCTCGGTGTAGAATTCCAATCCACTCTGGGTGTTGAATGTCCAAAGGATATGTCTGCAAGTGGTTGGATTTATAAGCATGGCACAAAAGCAGCCAGACTTTGCAGTACTTGGATATGAGATGTTTTAAGCACAGAAGTAGTTACTGAACCTGTAATTAAAGAAAAATAAAAAAAGAACATTGAAAGAACTCAGCAGATCTAATGACCAGTTCACTAATATACATTCTTCAAATACATGTGCTGGATCTATGGTCTCCCTCTGTCTCTATTTCAAATACATAGAGGTGTGTGACACCATGACAGATGAATGTTATCTTTCAGAGTTACAGTTCCTTGTACAATATTTATAACAAAAATAATTTAGAATTAAATCAATTCTACCTGCTAGTGAAGGCTGGGTTATAAATTGACCTGGTCTTTCAAAAGTAGTAGGTGATTGTGAATAATGCATTAGTGAAGATGTTTCAAACAGTCAAGTCATCATGTGGTTTTGATCAACACTGGGTAGTAGATAGCACATAGTACTTGTGCCTTCAGTGTGCTTGTTTACCTCTGGTGGCTTTCTCCAGTTTTATTGCAGAAACAGGAAAGGTCACAGGAGATACCTGAATATGAGGAAGAATGAATTAGATTGAAATTACTCATTTTACAAGGGAAACAAAAGGAGAAGACCCAGTGGCGATCATACTTGTGAAAGGAGAGAACTGCTTTACTGCCTTGACTTTCATTAGTTGAACTTTTGAAAGGAAGTAATTTTTGCACAAGAAGAGCTATTTATAGAGCTTGTTTACTTAAGCTGAAGAGGGGTTTAGGAATAAGAAGTTTCATACCTAGGTTTCTAAAATAACTACATTAATGCAATAGAAAATCCCATACTGTAGGTGTGATGTATCTTGTGAAGCTGGTCTGAATAAGTTGTCTATCTGCATGAAGAAAAGACTTTCTAATAAATTTGAATTAAATAAATGAATTAACACAGTTCTATGTCATTATGTAAATATCCCTGTTATTGGTGGGGAAGAGGGATTGTCTTTGTAAACTGAGCTAACATCATTCTTTTCACCTGTAGAAAGAAAAGTACCATACTCATCTAGCTGTCTTGTACTTGGAGGCAATACTTCAGCTAAAATCTGTGACCACAGATAATTGTGCAGAAACAACTGAACTGCTGCTTAAACTACGTAGCCTTCTTCAGAAATCTGATCTCTACAGAATTTGCTTTATTTTGGGTAAGATACCTGTTTGATACACATGCTCTGTCAGTTCCAACAGAAAGCGAAGTCTTCATAAAGATAGAAAGCTGTAGTAGGCTTCCAGGTGTACTGGTTTGGTAAGTAAGACAAAAGCTAATTTAGGAAGTGTGTCTTAGTGCTAGAATGGTTGGTTTGCCACTGCACTGAAGACAGAATGCCATAACTAGCTAGAAAAAAAGATGTTAATACAACTGTCGTCTTAAATTACAGTTTCTTTTTAATGATGAGCATGTAATTTGTGACAGTGTTTTGCAAATGGAAGAGTTACGGGTTTATTTGTTAATCAGTCCATTTCTTGGTGAACTGAAGCAAAGCTTTGAGGAATCTGGTTATCAAGGACTTTTTCATAATCCCTTCTCATCTTCAAATCTTTTTGAGTGAAAAGTGCAAAATCTTACTGATGGTATAAGGCAAGCAACAGTTGAGCTAATTTTTTTCATTGATGAAGGAGGGTAATGACTCTTATTCTGAAAAATGTGAAATATTTTTTTGAAATTCAGTGGAAAAATCCAGTGGCTGTAGAAATTGAGTAGGAACTAAAATAACTTACTGTTTAATGGCCGCTTGCCTTTTCAGTCAGCAAAACATTATATGACCAATAATGTACAAGCATAACATAGTCATTAAGACTCTGGGTGAGAGTTACAAGATGAATTCTCTTGAAATCCATGCACTCCATAAACACAGGATTTCTTATATGACAGTTCTTACCTCACATGATCAGTGCATGCTAGTGTGTTCTTCCCTGATAACCAAAATATTTGGGAAGAAAAACCCCATTGTATTTCCATAACAATTACAGAAGTGTATGCCAAATATTTATCACCTTTACATTAAGTACAGGATTTTCTACTTAATCATGAGATGCCTGGTGAATTTGACAGTCTCCCTGTCTGTCACTCACAGTCTGAACTGTCAGACTAGATTAAGGATTTTTAGTGTAATTTTCTTCAAGGGAAGTACCATTCGATCTTTAATGTCTTTTATGGATTTTTAAACTATTCTGTAAATTTTTATATTGAAAGAAGCAGAGGCTAAAAATGTCGTGGTTGCTTCTTACTGTTTATCGTATGTGGCAGCAGTGTGTGCAGAAATGTGCAAAACTGTCAAGCTAGAATTTAAAAGATGTCAGTGACACTTTTATCACCTATACTTGAATTGTCTTTTTCACATTTTGTGGTGCTCTCTTGTTAGAGATGTGTTTCCAGAAATCTCAGCATTCTAGCACTTAAAAACATCTGTTCTCTTTATAGCCAGCACCTCTGCAAAAACAGCAGGAGATGAGTTTTGTGAGCTTGTTGGCATAGACTCTGGGATGGGGAGTTGTCGTCCTCCCCACTGAGCAAATACTGCCTTGTTTCTCGTTTAACAGACAAAATCCAGGGCACAGACCTTCATATGGAAAGTGCCATTTTATATGGAAAACTAGAGGAACACGAGAAGGCTTTGCATATCCTTGTCCATGAGTTAAAGGATTTCCGTGCTGCTGAAGAATACTGCATGTGGAACTCTGAGAACAGAGATATTCAGTACAGGAGGAGGCTGTTCCACATGCTGCTGTCAGTGTATCTGAATCCAGGCACTTCAGGCTGCACGCTTGTCATGGCTGCTGTGGATCTCCTGAACAACCATGCTGCTGAATTTGATGCAGCTCTAGTTTTGCAGGCGGTGCCTGACAGCTGGTCAGTGCAGCTCCTTTCCCCATTCCTGGCTGGAGCAGTGAGGCAAAGCATTCATACAAGAAGAATGACTCAGGCTGCACTTGGGTTAGCACAAGCTGAAAACTTAATCTACAAATATGAGAAGGTAGGCTGCGTGGTTGTGGTGACTTGTTGTGGTTTTTTTTAAATAGAGGCACTATTAAACTAAGTCCTTTGATATGTAATTATCAGAAGAACTTTAAAGAATCGGGACAAAGTTGTCTTCTCACCATTGGCAATTTTACTTGCTGCATTTGTTAGAGGTTTTTTGCCATGACTGCTAGATTCAAAATTTTATGCTTTTGCTGTAAAACGAAAAGGAAGATTGGGGCCTTGAAATATGAACAACTTTGAACTTCCAGGCTAAAGAAAAGTGAATCTGGCATTTTTAGATTAATGAAGTAGAAACTTTAACAAATGAATTAGCATTTTTTTTTCACTAGGATTGACACCTGTCAGAATATGTAAAGAAAAGGTTACCTAGCACTTAGTATGTCTTGAAGCTTATTAAAATAACTTTTGTCAGTGGTAAGTTCACTTAAAAAGCTTTCTTCTGTTCCTAGTTAGAGCTCTGTTACTTAAAGCTCCCAGCAGATTGTTAAATCTGTTAAGTTTTAACAGTGGTATATTCAGCAGAATCTTGTCTGGAATAAAAATGCATCAATGTTCAGTTTGTTGCAGAGTTGTCCTGTGACCTGGTTTAGGAAGCTGCATCAGGTTTTTGGTTGCATTAAATGTGTGAGTGCTTTTCTTTTTATTAAGAAAAAAAAAAAAAGGGCAAAAAGAAAATAAAGTACTTAAGAGGAAACATGAAAATGAATGAATATGAATGTGGAAAGGGAATGCAAGTAAAATATTCAAGCTGTCTTTTCCCACTGCCTATCATTGATCAGGTTTGTTGCTTTGGTACAGTTCCAATTATATTCCTCAATTTTCCTTCCTTTCTTCCTAGATTCATGTTTGGATTTTTTTTTCTCTCTTTTTAGGTTAAACAAAGAGGAACCCCAATTCTTCTTTCGGACAAAAAAGTCTGTCAGGTGTGCCAAAATCCTTTCACTGAGCCTGTATTTGTAAGATACCCAAATGGGGGTATGGTCCACACACACTGTGCTGCAAAAAGACACCTGAATTCAAACATGACTCATCATTCTTCCAGTTCCAGCAATCAGACTTGAAATGCATTCTTGTCCCACAGGTTCCTGTGACTTATACCCCCTTTAAAGTGAACTGGACAAAAGAACCAAGTGCAGCTACTTCAGTTGTAAATCACGATGCACAGCTAGTCTTTGGGTTATGGGAAGGCTTCTGGTAAACATGAAATATCACCACTTATCTTTTTGATTTCTAATGAATGTAGATAGAAAATTCACTACCAGAAAAAGAGGTGCAAATATGGGCTCTTCTATATATAGGAATAAACAGTTAAAGAAAAGGAGCCTTTTCTTCAGAGTACAGAGACAAGGAAAGCAGTTATTTTAAGAAATGTCACTTTGCACTGAATGTGGTGTTGATACATTTGTAGAGGTAGAGATGGCATCTACTGGAGCTGGAATTCTTGGAATATGACATGACAAGATTGGCTCTCTGCAGCTTACTGTCAAGATGAAAATGTGTGTTGGTTATAATGTTTGCTGCAGCATGTCCTTTTTTCGGCTGGATTCTCTTCCCTGGGATCACGTTTGAACTTTATTTTTGCTCTACAAATTGTTGGCTTTTGATGCACTTTTTAATACTTCTCCCCAACCTGCCATATAGAGTATAAATGTAAGCACTGGTCTGTTAGGTTTCTACTGCTACAGTTTCTGTTAAGAGAGTGAGTGGAAACTCTGAGTCACACAACTGTTCTTGGAAGGAGAAAAAAAAAAGAAAATGAAGTCAGATTATCTGGTCAGACTGAAGTCACTTTTATGTGGGGGAAGAGACCTTAATATTTACTTATTTATTAATATGCAAATATACTGTACATACAGTTGAATAAATCGGTCTTATTCTAGAATTTCTTTGGAGGATGAAGATGTAGCTGATACATATATCTAGAGGTGATGTGCTAAATGTTTGCTATAACATAACTAATGCAGGTTGGAACTCCAGAGTCATAGAATGTTAGGGGTTGGAAGGAACCTAGAAAGATCGAGTCCAACCCCCCCTCGTAGGATCACCTAGGCTACGTCACCCAGGAACACATTCAGCTGGGTTTGGAATGTCTCCAGAGAAGGAGACTCCACAACCTCCTTGGGTAGCCCAGTCCAGAGCTCTGTCACCCTCACTGTGAAAAATTTTTTCATTGTTTGCCCTAAACCTCTTGTACTCCAAATCACTCCCAGTGCCTCTTGTCCTAACATTGGATGACATGGAGAAGAGTCTGGCTCCATCTTCCCTGTACTTGCCCTTTACATACTTGTAAACATTGCTGAGGTCTCCCTTCAGTCTCCTCCAGGCTAAAGAGCCCCAGCTCTCACAGCCTCTCCTCATAAGGGAGATGCTCCACTCCCTTGATCATCTTGGTGGCCCTGCGCTGGACTCTCTCCAGTAGCTCTCTCTCCTTCTTGAACTGGGGTGCCCAGAACTGAACAGAGTATGTGAGGTGGGGCCTCACCAGGGTAGAGTAGAGGAGACCCTCCCTTGACCTGCTGGCCACACTCTTCCTAATGCATCCCAGGATGCCATTGGCCTTCTTGGCTGCAAGGGTACATTGTTGGCTCATGGTCATCTTCTTGTCCACCAGGACCCCCAGGTCATTTTCCCCAGAGCTACTCTCCAACAGATCAACCCCCAGCCTGTACTAGTTGTTCCTCCCCAGATGAAGGACTCTACACTTGCTCTTGTTAAATTTCATTAATTTTCTCCCTGCCCAGCTCTCCAGCCTGTCCAGGTCTCTCTGGATGGCAGCACAGCCTGTTGCTGTGTCAGCCACTCCTCCCAGTTTGGTGTCATCAGCAAACTTGCTGAGGGTGCTCTCAATCCCCTCCTCTAGGTCATTGATATTGAATAAAACTGAACCCAGCACTGACCCTTGGGGGATGCTACTATTCACAGGCCTCCAGCAAGACTGCTCCACTGACCACAACTCTCTGGGCTCTGTCCTTCAGCCAGTTCCCAAACCACCTCACTGCACACTCACCCACTCCACCCTTCTTAAGCTTGGCTGTGAGGATACTGTGGGAGACAGTATCAAAAGTCTTGCTGCAGTCAAGAAATACCTCATCCACTGCCCTCCACCCATCTTTCCAGCTACTTGTGTGATCATAGAATCAGAGAAGGGCTAGGTCTGGAAGGGACCTCCAAAGGTCATCTAGTCCAGTCCCCCTGCAGTGAGCAGGGATACCTTCAACTAGACCAGGCTGCTCAGAGCCATGTCCAACTTCATCTTTAATATCTCTGGGGTTGGGACCTCAACCACCTCCCTGGGGAGCCTATTCCACTGTTCTACCACCCTCAAGGTAAAGTACTTCTTCCTGATATCTAGTCTAAATCTACTCTAATTTAAACCCATTACCCCTCATCCTTTCACTAGAGGACCTTGTAAACAGCTCCTCTCCAGCCTTCCTGTAGGCCCCCTTCAGGTACTGGAAGGTGGCTTTAAGATCTCCCTGGAGCCTTGTCTTCTCCAGGCTGAACAACCCCAGCTCCTTCATCCTGTTGTTGTAGGAGAGGTGTTTCAGCCCCCTGATAATCGTCGTGGCCCTCCTCTGGACCTGCTCATAAAAGGCTATCAGATTAGGCAAGCATGACTTTCCCTTACAGAATCCATGTTGGCTGCTTGTGATAAACCTACTTTCCTTCACAAGAATAGGTTTTGGCACTCTGGATGAGTTGTTGCAATCAAAATCAGGGAAAGAAGTTACAAGTGAGAAGAAATTGCAAAGGTTCACTGCAGGAGTACGGGATTTGTTATATTCTACAAAACATTCTGTAAATTAAGGCTTTTTACAAGTAATGTGTAAAACCCTTTACTCACCTGCCCTAAGGAACTGGTCATTTTAAAAGACACAGCTTCCCATGAGAGGTTCAAAAATGACAACTTTACATAAAAGTATTTCAAAGTCGAAACATTTAATTCTGTAAAGCTTTAATAAATACTGAGCTTATGGGGCAGGATGCAGATGAGTTAGTGTGGGTGCTCACGGTTTCAGCATTTAAATCAGAGTGGAGACTTTGAACAGAATGGGATATCTGCATGATAGCTTCTAGATGCACTCTCAGCAGAGGTCTCCTGATTCAGAAAGGCTGCCCTTATGAAACAGCCATAGTACTGCCTCCTGGAAGGATCAGACTGCATCTGGGGAGGCGGGGGGAAGGAAATTTGTCTGTGAAGCAGAAGACTTTTGCATCTTTCCGGAGTTTCAAATTAGAGAGGGATAGTTGCTGTGATGTGAAAAATAAATAAAATTCAAGGAAGGAACTTTGTGTCACTTTTTACTGACACATGAGCCATGTCTAGTAAAAGTCACCTCCAAAACAGACGAATGTGAGCATTTCTGACTTAATTTTGTCATGAGTGATTCTTCTGTTTTGTAGTGGTATGAGCAGATTCTTCTATATCTTGTATTCATGGTTTTGCAAACTGTGTGTGTGCAATGGGCAGTGATGACACAGACTAATTTATATTTTCCCATCTTCAAAATACTTCCTGATAGAGAGGAATTGATTTTATGAAGATCTGATAAGCCTTTTGCAGATAGTAGCATGCCATTCATGAGACATTTTCTTCTTCCACAAGCAATCTTGGTGTGTTCTTTGTTCCTGTCTCATAACGAGCTACTAAAATGCCATGGCTGGAGTCCACTCTCCATGACCAAGATTGATTCTAGCCACTGGTTTGTGATGAACTTGTCAACTAGTATTGCAATGTAATAGAAATTGCCTCATTCCAGACCCCAAGAAAGGTCTTAGTTGTTATTGCATGAAAACTTATGTCTCTAAAAGATTAAATAATTCTTTATTCATACTGATATTTTTTTTCAGATTTGTATTTCAGCTAAAATGAGGCAGTAGCAGTAATTGTACATGCAGGACAAATACAGAAATTGGAGTAACACAAGGTAGCATATTTGCAATTATAGGTGACCAAAAGGGTGGTTAATATTTTAGCTGGGGGATCTAATTATTTTAGTCCCCCAGAAATATGGACTGGAAAAATACTGACATTTGATTCGTACATTGTCTCTTCATTAAATTTTACACTAGAACTTACCTGGATGAATTAATAAGGAAGTCCCTTGGTAACAAAAAGAAAAAGCAAAAAGTAAAAACCCCAAGGTCAGTCAGAGGGTAGAGGAGGAACTCAGCAGGGAGGTGGCAGGTGGAGGATGCACTTCCAGTGTGCGTGTGGTGCTCAAGCAGTTGGCTCAGCACTTGAGCAGAGGAGATGACAGCCTGTGGCATTGGTGTGTGCTGTTCTCTGCTTCCCTCACCAGGAAATTTATGGAAGGTGCCTGCGGTGAAATTCCTTTACACAGGACAACTACAGTGCCCTTTGGGTAACACAGCTTCACCTTGGAGAACCCAAGTTCATTCCTTCTTTTACTTGGGCACCATTCATTCGCTTATTCTTGTTTTCTGTGTCTGAAGTCCTGGGACAGCACTGCTGCTGGGGAAGTGCTTTTGGTGTGGCTGCAGCAGCAGGGAGGGAATGAATGGTAGTCTGGTTATTAGTTGCTGACTGGACATATGAAGGAGGATAGGCAGGAAACAGGAATTTCTGTGACCAGCTTTCTAGTTTGGAAATTAAATGGGTTTGGGGAATTGAAGCTTGACAAAATCTTCTTGTCTCCAGTTCAGGAATGTCTTACACCTGCCCTCAGAGAGATGAGATTCTGTCAGAATACAAAATAACTGAGCTCTTGCTAATTTTTTGTCTTTTTTTTTTTTTTTTTTTTTTTTTTTTTTTTTTTTTTTTTTTTCTTTTTTTTTTTTTTTTTGTGTTATTTAAATAATTGTATTCGGTTTTGTTTTTTTGTGTTTTGTTGTTTTTTG
>JANHGL010024284.1:50602-78864 GCA_024611195.1 Ceyx melanurus
ATGTCAAGAATGTTCTAAACCTGCCCTTCAAGGAAGTGCATTCTTTCCGAAAAAAAAAAAACCAGGCTCTTGCTAATTTTTTTTCTTTTTTTTTTTTTTTTTTTTGCCCCCTCCAATTAGTTTCCTCCAGCTTTGTATGTGTGAAAACCAAAACAGTAGTGCAGACTATTGTTTTGTTTGGTTGTTTGTTTTTTGGGGTTTTTTTATTGTGACAGTGTTTCTGTGATTCAGGACCCAATTAATGGGATTACTCTCTCAGATGCTTTTGCAGATATTGAGGTGCATTTGCTTAACATGTAGCTTCTAATTACAGAAATATTGTAACTGAGTTTTTAGCTGGCCTCTTTTGGAGCCCCTGATATTTACAAAAAGCACTCATTAAACCCTTCTCTACTCTTTCATATCTCCTCTCTTTCTTACATACCTATGATGTGTGTATTCCATCATATGAAGTATTTCTCTTAAGTCAAAAAGAGAGGGAAAAGACTAAGGAGAAAAAAAGGCCCAGAATCTGACACTCTACTAGAACATTAATGGCTGTACATTTATGAGAAAGAATTGTAATGTGATGGAAAGGGCTAATTTACTACTTTGATAATATTACAAGAACAATGATCTCAAAGTCTGGAGAATAATAACAAAGGGGCGTTTGTTACCCAGAGCACACCACTTGTACCTGTGAACTGATGATTTCAGGCAGCCCATGCTGTGGTGGCTCAGCTGTGTGCTGGAGTCTGGGTTACAGTGACAGCTTCTCTCTTTGCTCCCACTGCTCTCAACCTCCAAAAACTTTCCAACCTCTGTCAGCTGATTAACATCACTCTGACAGCACTTAATTCTTGAGAGTCCTGAGTGGACTCCTGAGCACATCTGTCTTTGTTTAATAAAATGGCATTTTATTACATTAACCACAAGAACATCTAATGGTGTAAATGGGGAAAAGGTGGTTTTGGGGATAGAGTGTGCTTATTTTTGATAGAGACCTTTATTACATGTTTGATCACAAAAGTATTAGCCTGAATGCTCAATCTTTATAACAACATCTGCCCTTTGCAGGACTCCTATCTTGAATGGCATTAAAAATTAATTTATAGAGTTGTATCAAAAAGTAACATTTTATTAGTCTTCCAAATTTGCTTCAGACTCTATTTAGCAGAACTCCCAAGTATTTTATTACCGTCCTGCTGTTTGTGATAGGCAGCAACTAATACATTTTCATAGTGAAGTCTCCTCCTGTTGCCTATATTTACTAATTAATTTTTCTCTTGCTGTACAAGACTTTGAGGCTTATGCCTTGTCAACACTGATAATTAAATGTGCTGCTACTTTTAAAGGGAAAAAAAAAAGTTAATGATGTTCTGTAATGTCTGATTGATTACAACACTGACATTCCCCTGCAGTAAATTTGTTCAGATGGAAATCTGCACTGTTGATGCTTTCTGACTTAATGGTTATGTTGGTGAACATATACAGCAGTATGTGGAATGTACAAATGTATAAATATGTTGATTTTTTAATAAAAAAGTCTTTTAATTAAGCTCCTGTCATTCATTACTAGATAGATAGGATGTGAATGGCCAAGTGAAGGAGAAAGATTCTTCAGTGATAAATAGAAGATTTGTCTGGGTCATTGACAGAGGTGGTTGCATGAAAAAGCAGAGTTAAGCAAGTTCAGGGTGTTTAGGGACATAAATGGGTATTCTTAAAAAGTGACAAATTTTACTTTAGGGAAGACAATTTACTTTGTTTTTACCTTTTCCTTGAGTGAATCTGGGTTTTTACAGATTCAGTTGAAAGTTGCTAATGTCATTACAGTCTTGAAAGAACCTGATTTTTCCTCTGTGTAGCCAAAATAATCCCTTCTGTTATTAAAACTAGTGTTTACATGGGAGGTCTGGTCAGTGCTGGGTGCAGGGATATCCTGGAGTAATACTAACAAAACACTAAAATGTTTTGAGGGGAAGACCTGGAAACAGGGCCCATGTTTAGCAGAGAGCAGTAAAAGCAGGTGCTTCTCTGACCTGGAGGAGCGTATCCAAATAAAATACAAGTTCTTTACATCTGTTTGAAAGTCAGAGTGCATGCAAAGATGATTCAATCCCTTTAGGCCCTGTAACATACAAGGTTACTCTGCAGCATCACATCAGAAAGCTGCCGGAGTTTGACAGAAGTAGGGTTTTTCTACTTCCACAAGCAGTTGAAGATGGGGAGGGAGGAGCACAAGATGGATTTGTAGCTGCTTTTCTTCTAAAAAAAAAATATGCTGTGCGGTGGGGATTTACATTTGCAAAGTGGAAAGAAGGTTTTCATGTCTGTGCTTGTCTGAGCCATTTTTTAGGTTTTAACTTGTGGTATCTTATTTCAAAGCAACTCTGTGGTCTATTGTGACACACTTAGTCAAGCAGAAGGTTTAGTGTTCCTCCTTCAAATCCTTCCCACAAGCTGTTGTTCTGTATAGCAGCTTCTTAGTGCAGCCCCCCTAGATAATCCAGACAGCATGCCAGCAGTATTCCTGACAACACTCACTCGTTCTGTAATGCCAAATGGCTGTAGAAATGTGATGGTCAAAACTACAAATCAAAGAAATCTCCGTCCCAGAGGATGGAGGAAGTCTCTTGTTAAGCTGCTGTTAATTACTGAAACCTCGATACCCTATGGGTTTGTTTCTTCCATCTGTCTGATACCAAGTCACTTGTGTGTGTAGTAATCACGTGTGCTGATAATTTTTCTCCCTGGGGAAGGAAAAAGGGAAGACTTTTTTGATTGAGGCCATGCAGTGACAGAATTTGAAGGCAGCCAAAAAGACCTACCAGGGCCTTTTTTCAAACCGAAGACCCTGAAAAGCACCAAGAGAACTCCACATGCAAAAGCCAAGCTTCAGGAAATCTGTTTCTCCATGGTGAGGTAACAGAGCACTAGAACAGGCTGTCCAGAGAGGTTGTGGAGTTTCCTTCTCTGGAGACATTCAAGACCTGCCTGGACGTGTTCCTGGGTGACAGTCTAGGTGATCCTGCTCTGGCAGGTAGGTTGGACTCGATGATCTTTCGAGGTCCCTTCCAACCCCTAATATTCTGTGAGCTAGAACAATTATGAAATGGAAAAAACTCAGGAGTTGGATAGGGAGAAAGTTTTAAAGGTTTACAAGCAAATTGCCCACCTACTGTCTTGTCCAGTCAAGTTTTTACTTCATTTTACACTTCAAAACAAATTTCAGTTGCTCCCTAAAGTGCAAAGCATCCTCCACCCAGCTCCTTCATAGAATCATACAATCACAGAATGGCAGGGATTGGAAGGGACCTTTGGATATCATCAAGTCCAACTCCCCTGCTGGCACAGGTTCACCCAGGGAACAGATCCAAGAGAGTCCTGAAAGTCTCTAGAAAACGAGACTCCACCACCTCTCTGGGCAGCCTGTTCCAGTCTCTGTCACGCTTATAGTAAAGAAGTTTTTCCTCATTTTGAGATGGAACTTCGTGTGTTCCAGCTTGTGCCTACTGCCCCTTGTCATATCACAGGGCAGCACTGAAAAGAGACTGGTCCTTTCTACTCAGCTCCCACCCTTCAGATATTTGTAAACCTCAATAACATCCTCTCTCAGTCTTCTCTTTTCCAGACTAAACAGCCTCAGGGCTATCTCTCATAAGAGATGTTCCAGTCCCTTCATCAGCTCTGTAGACTCTGTAGGACTCTCTCTAGTATTTTCCTGTCCCTCTTGAATTTGGGAGTCCAGAACTGGACAGATGAGGTCTTACTAGTGCAGAGTAGAGGGGGAGGAGAACCTCCCTTGACCTGATGGCCACACTCTTATACACCCCAGGACACCTTTGGTCTTCCTGGCCACAAGAGCTCATTGCTGTCCCATGGACCAAAATGAGTCTGAAGGCATTTGCAAACAGTCCTGCCAAACTCTGTCCAGTTGTATCTGCAGAAATCCGAGGAAGCCAAGGGGCCAGCCCTGATGCATATTAGTAATGTGATGAATAGCAAATGCTGATTTCATGCAAAATAAAAGTCTCAGACAAGATCTCCTCAATCCAGATTTGTGAATCCTGAAGCAATCCTTGTCTTCTGAACTGACAGAAATAGTGTTGAGTCTGCTATAACTTTTCTTCATTCTACTCTCTAGTAGCAAGATTGGGGCTGAAAGGATTTGGGCGAAGACTGACACTGCTTGATTGCTGAACTATTTTTATAGAAATAATATTTGTGAGATACCTTCATTTCATTTTCATTATTCCTCATCTCCCAGAACTCAAACCAATGACTCTTCCCTATTAGAGCACAGTGGATATCTAGCATGGAGTATGCAGGGAGCTGAGCTCTTTCACATTTCTTATGTCCAAGCCCCTTTGGATCTAGCCTGAGACCCTGGCAGTGGGGTGACAGAATAGCCAGTAACATTTGGTAACAATTACATCTGAACTTTCTCATTTTTTTTCATGCCATCAACATAATATCAAAACTCTAAACTTTCCTAGCCTGCTTGTGTTGTTCTCTTCATTACATGGTATTTTCCTAAAGACGAGGACTGGGTTTTTTTTCAGCCTAATATTTTTGAGGGTGAAGTTTGTGCTAGTTTTGGGCAACAAATTCTGGGGGCTGTGGGATTCTTGGCCCACTCAGGCTGGCCTCCATCTCTGCTGGAGGTAGGCTGAGGGAGGTGGAGGAAAAGGTAAGCACTATCCCTGTTTTCCTGGCATGTCACCTGATAAAACACAGCACCAAAGTGCTCCCTGCACAATGGGGTCAAACTTATCTCAGAAAGTTTATAAAAGGCCTGTTCAAATAGTCCCAGAAATGGAAATAACAACAAAAAAAACGCACGCCACACAACAACAACAAAAACCAAAACCAAACAACAAACAGCCACTTCAATATGCTCATTTTATGCATCATTACCTGCTGTTGCTTTACACAACTGTCCTCCTGCTGTCACAGTGCTGGGAATGCTCTGGCATACAAAGAGCTTTTTTTCCCATTTTTTGTAACATTTGAGAGGAAGAAAACTGTAACTGAGGTAGAAGAGGACATTATTTCTCCTTGAATACCGGCATACTCTACTGGTGAAGTGATGGTGGCAGTGCTAAAAATGTGCTCTTGCTGCATCTAGTTTCCAGTAGATAATATAACTATGCTGTAATGAAAGCAGGTGGCACCAGTACAAATCTAAGTTCTCACCAGTATAACTTTCCCCACTTCAGGTCCTCAGTGCTGCAGAGAGAACCAGCTTCAGCACTGTAGTGGGCACAGAGGGTTGGAAGCAATCATACCATGTCCCCAGCTGCACAGAAAAACTTGCTGTTTGCAAGGCTGTTCTTCACTCAGCCTTTTCAACAGAGGCTTTCTTTTAAACAAGTTCAACAGCTGGTGAGAGGCAGGGTATCCGAGGACAGACCCATACAACAACGAAGGGCAACAAAGCTGGTGAGGGGTCTGGAAAGCATGCCTTATGGAGAGAGGCTGAAGGAACTGGGGCTGTTTAGCCTAGAGAAGTAAGACTGAGATGAGGCCTTATTGCTCTTTAAACTACCTAAAAGGAGGTTGTAGCGAGGCTGGTGTTGGTCTCCCAAATTACTAATGATAGAATGAAAGGAAATGGCCTTAAATTGCATCACAGGAGGTTTAGATTCTATATTAGGAAGAAATTCTTTACTGAGTGGTTAGGCACTGGAACAGGCTGCCCAGGGAGGTGGTGGAGGTGTTTAAAAAATGAGTAGGCATAGCACTTGAGATTGTGGTCTAGTGGTTAGAGAGACATTAGAATGAAGGTTGGACTTGATGATCCTAGCGGTTCTTTCCAACCATAATGATTCTATGATTCTATGAAAAAATACACTGTTCTTCTTAAAGCACGCTGAGACTGATGCACTGAAGCCCAGTACAAACTTTAGAGTCATATGTGTCTTACAACAGAACAGCAGCAGTGGTATAAAACCAAAGACTCACTTGCAGCATCCAGTCTACTTGGTGATGCCACTACTTGACCTGTTTGCTCCATCAAATTACCCAGCCTGGCCTTAGGAGCAATGTTTCTGCTTTTTCTAGTGACACTGGTGAAGGTCACTGAAAAAAATCCACACAATCTGTAAAAAAGTCAGCCTTACCTGTCACGACACAAAGAGGTGGTTGCCACACAGAGGCAATGTTTATCATGTCCATGGTGGTCAATCTACGTGTTTTCTTGCAATACAAATGTTAAACCTGTGTGTGTAGGTTGGTTTTTGCTCTGATGTAATCATGGAGAATACATTTCCAAACATAGCTAGCACTAGAAAGATCTCTAACACTGTGGAGTTACGCTACCAAGAAATCCCTCTTCTTCCTCCCTGCTCTTCACCCTTGTTTATCTTTGGGACATTTCCATTAAGATTGCTGTCTTCCATTACATTATTTTAGAGTGTGTGCTCTGTAGTCATGCAAGCTTCATTCTCACACATCCATAATGTAAAGCTAATTAATTCACCCCTTTTGAAATTACACACCCTGCATGAATGTGCTATCCAGTGTTTCACCCCTTAAATAGCATAGTAAAAAAGGTCACAGTACATTCTCCCATTAATAGTGCTTTAGAAACACTGAAAAATCCCCACGCCCACAGAAAATGTCAGAAATCTTATCCAAGTGGCCTGAGTTCACAAGCCCAAGTTTAAAAACAGTTGTACTTGAATAATGTCAGTGTTCTAAGTAGTTACAGCTATTATTTCAGGTTCAGCACAGTTCAGATTGGCTTTTACAGAGAGAATGCAAGAGAACAAGCTACAGCAGAGCAAGAGTCCCAGGGGCATCTGTGTGCACAAGCAAACAGACAGGCAGGGAGGGGGAGAAATACTCTAAAGGAATCAACACAATGTACCTTAGCAGATAAACTATAGAAACAGCATAAAAAATCCAGGGCTAGAGGGGAATGGCAGAATGGGGAGTCTGAGGACTACCTTTCTGGCTGGAAACATCCACACATGTCCCTGGGGCTCTGAGATTGGTGCCCCTAAAGGTTAAATGAAATTTCTGTCCTGGCGGTCTCCTCCTTGCCACTCCCTCCTCCCCTTGGCTCATCCCCTGTGAAAGTCTTATGCTGTGCTCTCAAATGCAGCCAGTCCCTTCTCACTCCCACCTCTCTCTGATGGTATCAGAAGAGGGCTAGGGACTATACCTAACTCAAGACTTTTCTTTGTACAACTACAGCAGCACTCTTTCAGCGATAATTCAAAGTTTTAGCAGACTAAGTTAATTAGAAAGGTGACATTAATGACTTCAAATATATACAAAAAGGACAATAATGAGCCTACTTAATGATCATGAAAGAGACTTAATGCCATTTAATTACTGCACCTGTACCATAAGGTAGAAGGAAAAATGTAATTAAACTCCAGAATTAGAAAATAAAGAGAGGGAAAAACAGTCTAATAATAGATACTTCACCAATAAAAATAAAGGTTATAAGTGGAATCCCCAGAATTTCAAAGTCAAAATAAATTTGTAAAAGTGAAAAGGTTAGAGGCAGAAAAAAATAATAATCAGGCAGCTAAAGGTAAATAATCCATTAATCATGCACATCTGCTGGAGTGACTGAGCGAGCAAGATGCTCATCTGGCTGCAGCGATACCCAGCAGCAGCCAGCACAGCCAGATCTGCCCCAGGGATGCTGGGCACACCTACGGCAGCCCAGTACCTATCACCTGATACCAGAAAAGACCACTAAAAAAAAAAAAAGTATTTGGAAATTGTCACTTAGACACAGTTCCTATAGGAAATGCTGTGCTTAAAGAGGGGGAAGCATATGGTAAGAGACAAATCTCAGCAGGTTACAGCTAGACAGATGCTGGTGGAAAATCAAGCATGACTGCAATAGAGAAAACTGTAGGCAAAGGAGTGTTAGGCAGCCTTGGAACCACACAGAGGGCAGCTTCACTTTGTCACTGTCCTTGCAAAAACAATTAGCAGGGCCCTGACATGAATGAAAAAAGAAGGATGTCATTGAGGTTAGCAGGTTAAGGCATCTATTAAGTTTGGTGTTTAGGTCTGTACAGACAATTGATGACCAAAATGCTTTCAGTTCTTCAGAATGTGGCTGAGACTTGACCTGCTGTGGGTGTGCAGTTTTAACCAGCAAATGTATTATGCTGACTCTCAGAGATGGTGGTTCATCCTTGGCTTTGTGAGATGCTGCCAGGCAGCTGGTGCTGGCTTTGTTTTAGAGAACCAGGTGAGGAATTATGGCGCTTCCTATTAGCTTCTGCACAGGTGAAGACAAGGCTTCTGTATTCACAGCATTAAAACCTTATGAACCCAGAATACACCAGAGCAAAACAATCCTAGACAGTTTTAATACCTTGAACATGCACAGTACCCACCACATTAAATAGGTATTGCATCCAGGCAGTAATCATAGAATCATAGAATGATTTGGTCCAAGCTAAGAAAGCAAACACGAGTGAACCTGGAGCTATAGCACTTTAATGGCAGAGGAGTTGAGGCCACACAGTTCTAAGACTGGAGAATCCAAAATCTCCCCCAGGCTACCACTGAAGCCTACTTTGATTTACATAGAAGGTATGCTTCCCAGTATTGTCTTTAGACCACTTTTTCCCTGATAATAATTCACGTTAGGACACTTTCCCTGCTGTTCTTTGGTGTTTACTTAGAAGCTGAAGGGTGTAGGGAGGATGGAGCCAGACTCTTCTCAATTTCATCCAAAGACAGGACAAGAGGCAATGGGAGCAAGTTGGAGCACAAGAGGTTTAGGGTAAACACAAGGAAAAACTTTTTCACAGTGAGGGTGACAGAGCTCTGGAACAGGCTCCCCAGGGAGGTTGTGGAGTCTCCTTCTCTGGAGACACTCAAGACCCACCTGGATCTGTTCCTGTGTGACTTGGTCTAGGTGATCCTGCTCTGGAAGGGGGGGGTTGGACTAGGTGATCTTCTAGGTCCCTTCCAACCCCTAAAATTCTGTGATTCTGTGATTCCTAACGAGCACATTTTGTCTACCTTGGAACAGGTGATACATGTGTTTCTAGACGAGATTAAACAAGCTGCATCTGTCCTGGATGTTCACACCTTTCACACTTTTGATTAGAACCCTCTGTTATAACATCTATCAGCCGAAGTAGTCCATTTAGTTTATTTTTAAAGGCTATTTGCACTGGCAAATAAGTAATTTTCATTTTCTTTTTAAACTTACGAGTTTAGTATATCAGCATCCTAGGTGTGTGACAGACAAAATTAAAAGAGCTTTAGCGAACTTCACAGAGATCCAGGAATGACAGAAAACAACATCTACAACCAGACATAAGTAGGGAACTTGAAAACTGAATGGACTCTGGGAAGAGTATTACGTTGATTCAAGATTCCAGAAAGGTAAACTTATGGAAATACATTATAATAACTATACATAGCTATGCAGCACTGAAAAATTCCTTATGTTCAGTACTATAAGGTCAAGGAGTTGATCACATTGAAAGGCTCAAAGAGTCTATTTTCACAAAAGGGAAGTGTTAGTGGATTCTGGAGTCTCCTTCAACTTCCTGGGATTTTCACAGTTTAATAGACATGAAAAGGTTTCAGAAAGAAAGTTAATATTTTTCTGAGGAAACCTGTTTCAGAGGATGAGACACAATGCAGAAACTTTTTTTCTTCAATGGAATTGAGCATTGCAAGAAGTAGTGGAGGCATAAAAGTGTCGGCTTTTGGCACAGATTTAACAGCTCCTCCCAAGTCAACTTCTATGGAGAAGTGTCGGTGAGCAAAATATTTCAGTTCCATGGAGTAAACTTCAGGCTTCAGAGCAGCAGCATCTGGCCAAGGTACTGAGAGGCACAGAGAGTGACAGGCAAAATAACAAAAAAACCCAAACCTCTCTCACATCTCACTGACACAATCCTGGAACATCTGTTGCTCTGATGTGGGCACCACTCTCCCCCTGAGCAGTAACCTCCAGGGTTATTGGTCATTCGAGCAATTTATTGAAATGTGAAGTGTCTATTGAAATGATCCATTTTATGTTACGTTGCACTGAAGCAGCAGTGTGAAGAGGTGTGTACTCCTCGGTGGGGGCACCTTCTGGTCACCCTTTCCTTGGTGTCTCTCCTGAGGCAGTCCTGAGGATGTGAAGGAACATTCGTCCCCAATCATTTAAACAGCAGGCAGTGCCTTGGCTCAAGGTGTGCAGTCACTGTCATGCTCAGTTTAGTTCAGGTTCATAGGCTTTGCCTGGAAGCCTAAACTACTGCAAAATACCCTGTTCTGAGAAGCTTTGCTAAATCGTCTGTTTTCCGTTCTGATGTCAGAAGTGACAAGATACCACCAGAAGTAGGGACCTACTGATGTAACAAGGCATGAAGAAATGTTACCAAGAAAACAAATAAAAAAATGCTACTGAAGAAGCAGTGAAATCAGGCCAATCCTGTAAGATCTTGTTCATTAGGTCCTAGAGAATGCCTTTGCATGAGTTAAAGCACATATACAAAAATACTTCCTCATGCCTATTTTTGGTTTAACTCAAGAGGGCTGATTCCTTCATAGGATCTCAATGCTGAGATTCAGAGAGACCCTCCGTTTAGAAAAGCACTTACACAGAAAAGCAATGTGATATTGCAATGTTTTGATAATAGTCATGGAGGATTTTCCCTAAGGGAGGTAAAGACTTGGACTTGAGAAGGGAAAGTCTTTGGCAGAACAGCCAACAGTGGGGTTTTTTTCTGCAGAGAGTAGTTCCTTCAAATCCATTGAGCAATGCAAGATAAAACATTTTTTACCTCAAAATTCTCTGGACTCCTGAAACATGAAAAATGTGAAGCTGTTTTTCAAGGTAGTTACTGTGCTCAAAAGATGTGTAGTAAGCCATTGAGAGCCATTTGAGGGCACATTTTCAGCTATAGACTACAAAGTAAACAAAGATAAAATCATATTTGTTTCTGGAGGAAAAGGAGTTTAGTAATTGTCCATTTAACACTGCAGAAACATGTTCCTGAACAGAAGCGTCACTCCACTGTAAGAACACCTAATGGGCTACTTGAAGGCTTACAGAAAAATCTTCAAAAGACCTTTGAACTTCTTGGTGCTAGGACTAAAATTTCAAGGGTGCCAAATGAATTATGACAGTTAATTTAGATTGCCCATACTAGCGCACAAACAGAGTTGTTCTCAGTCTAGATCCTGGATATTGTTGATATTGAAAGCTGCGAAGAAGCTTAATTTCTATCTTGCATATCAAATAATATGTAACCAGGAGATATCTGAATTTATCAAGATTTCAGGTTCAGTAGCAAGCAAGTCCTACTTAAACAGCTATCTTAACACAGACACCTTTAGAAAAAATTATTTGAAAAAAAAACCCATTTAGATTTTTTAGGGGGAAAAAAAAGACCTATTTGAAAAGTTATATAGAAACTGTAATAATGAACTAGTTTTAAAAAAAAAAATCCCATGCACAATACCTTGAAAGCAAAGCCTTTCCAATTGCTTTTTTCTATGTGTTAGCATTGGTCTCTTTTCCAGAGAGGTGAAGCTATAGGGGGTTAATCAATTAATCAAAAGCAAAAAAAAAAATTCCACAAAAGATTCAGTATAAAAAGTATCCAAATCTATTAAAAAAAACCCCAACTGAACCACAGAGCCTTGAGAATGCCAGTATTACAAAGTGGCAGGGGAACATTCAGCATTATGCTCTGCCATAGGGTGGCAAAGTCATACAGAAAAAAAAAAGGCTGATTAATTACAACAGCCATTTGCATCCTGCAAGGATCAGAAACCAAATTCCCAAACTGTGCACTTGCTGGAAAGCAGCAAAGTGGGACAGTGTGGGTTTGATGTACATGTATGTTATACTTCTCAACACACTAAAGAGAAAAATGTGTGGTGACATTAGTTCACTAGAAATCTGCTTCTCATTGGAGAAATTCATTCAAAGAACTGGGAGTTCATCAAAGTAACACAGAAGCTTGTTCATCTCAGAAATACTTTTTGTGTTCCTATTTTATGACCACATCACAAGCAGTTTATATCATTAATGTCAGTGTAGCAGAAACTTGTTGTCATGGTGTTTTACTAGTATTCACTCACTGCAATTTTATAGTGAACAATAATTCCTAAGAGTAAAATCCAACTTGCTAAATGCCTTCCTTTGCTTTCATCCACCCCTTGTCAGATGTGATCACAACAATAGCAAATTAACTTTAAGAAAAACTAACCCTGACAGGGCAAAGATACTTGGACAATATTCAAATGAACCACTTAACCTTTTGGTACTAAAAGCTTCCTGCAATAGTAAAACATTAGTCATTAACTCCATATGCTTTGTTAAATATTAGACAAGAGCACACATTCAGTGTAGCACTCATGTATACTTAGCTACAAAGAGCCATCTGTGTTGACTACAATCTCCAGGATGGGAAGTGTGCTCTGAATGGCACTCCAACCTAGTAAAGCTCTGATGTATGGGAGGAAATGCACAACAGCCAGTACATTGTGGGAAAAGGTGATCCAGAAAGGAGAATAAACCTGTTTACAAGGTTATTCACCCGTCTCAATGCCATCCATCACGTGTAAGAACAAAGGAGAACCAAAATAGATCTCCACCTGGCTAGTAGCAAGGAAAACTCTGCCCAAAGTAGGGTATTGACAATGCTGTCTGTTTGGTTTCATGAACAAGTTGTAGCATCTCTCTCCTTAAACCAACAGTTAACATTCACAAGGTCACTGAACGGCACAAGCATCAGAGCAGCAGCAGTGCCTACATAAGCTCCTGCAGCATTGACTCTGGGGCACTGGGAAGAAGAAGGTAAAGAGAATGACGACTTTTAAACATTTGCCCAGTTAGGCATGAGGACACAAAATCTGTATGAATGGGAGTTATATGCAAAGTGTGTCTAGTTCATTCCAGAGTAAAGGAAAAAAAAAAAAAGCAGCAGTGGATTTATTGTCTGTCAAAAATTCATTTTTGTTTCTTGCATTCAATCCAGAAAGTTGCTGTGCACTTACCTTGCCCCCTGTCTTGTGTTAGCTCTTGATGGATCCCCATTCACCTTGACTGAAGTGCAGTTGCTAGTGGGTAGCTAATGTCAGTGGAGCTCCATCTATCCTCCAACATTTGTTTTGGGGGATAAAGCATCCTGACAGACCTTCACTGGTCACCTGACAAGCATGAACATTATCCCAGAGCACATTAGTAGATGCTCAAACAAAGGTTCTTCAAAATATCTAAGTCTGGGTTTAATTTACTGTACGAAAAATAAAAATGGCACTATGAACAGCTGAGATGTAAAACATTCAGTTTCTTTGTTTTAAACATGTGTAATAATATACCCATAAATTAATGTTAAAATGAAATTTTAAAAACCCATTATTTGTCCAGCATCACATGTATTTCAATTGACTGAAATTGTTCTTGTTCTGCAAGAACTCAGAAAGTGCTTTAGACGGCTCCTGACCAAGACACAGTACAAGTATCATCTTGCTTAGCTTTAATGATATTGCTCTGGGCAAGGTCAGCAATTTCATATTGTTCTGTCAAGAAAAGAAAACATATAAGCTATAAGATCTGAAAGGTTTCAGGCCTTCTGGGAATCCTCCCAGTAAGGATCACTACAACAGAAGGTCTCAACAGAAAAAGCAATGGAAATATGTGGCAAGAGGAACAAGTTTTACAGCATATAATTATATTTTCAATTATTTCCAAGTCCTTCAGACTCTAGATAAACCCTTTTACAGTTTCTACTGAGCCCTTAATAGGGCTTATCATCAGCAAATTCAGGGAATTCTTTAGCTTTACAAATTCCTTGTCTGACTTTTATCCAAGCCCATTAATAAAGGAGTTTGTATTTGGACAACAATTAAGTTGATTTCTGTATATTTTGGGTTTCTGTGTGAGCTAGTTGCTCCCTTCTTTCCAAGGACAGAGAAGACGTTTACTAACTCTTAGAAAGTCTATGGAGACTTTGCATATGTGTATGATATAAGTATTCATCTGATGTCTTCTACTCCTGCTGGAAGATGCCAGACAGAAACACCCATATGTTAAAAACAATTTAAAAACAGTAAAAGAAGATTTGCTCCAATTTGTCCTGGATCTCTTTCTACAAAATTTTTCTTTAAACTACTTCTCTACAATATAGACTGCTGAAAGTCACCCTTGGCAGCCGCAGTGAAGAGCTGAGAATGCATTAAATGCCAAAACATAAAGCTGAGCAGTTCTTGTCACAGTACATTATGATACAATGATAGTGCTTTTTCTGATTGTTCCATTAGAAAAGCTATTCTTAGGGGGAAAAAAATGGTTAGCAGTCAAAATATTAGGAAGAATTCTTAGTAAATGCCACCTTGAAAAGTCTGCCAGAATAGCAATGGAGACTGAACATATATGGAATAAAAAACCAAATAGTTTTTATTCTAACATCTATCTTTAACTGGGTTTAACTGAAAAATTCAGTCTACATTAGTAATTTGCAGGCCAACTGGGCAAAGTGAAAAAAAAAAAAGGTTTTTAGAAGTATTCTTGTTTTGGGCTAGTAATAAGTGATTGTGTTAAACATACCTAGCAAAATGAGGATACAGGTTTATACTGAGAAATAAGAACTAAAGAATGAGAAGCTGTGGAAACATCAATCCTACTTCATCCACAGCAGTAGTTCATGGTGTGGAGACAGGAATTCTGACCTTATACAGATTTTAATCCTAAAGGAGTGTAACCTGTATGCAAGGAATGAGCAGAGCTGGTTTGAAGAACTCACACTGCCTAACACCTGCAACTTGCTTAGGTTATGGTGGATGGTTTTATAGATGCGTATAATGCCAAGATCTGAGTCTCAAATTTTAAACTTCAGTAGCAAAGACAACTCAGATCACAACAGATCTTTCTGGTACCTGCAGATATCCTCTCTTTTCTGGAAAAAAAAATCTAACCAAAACAAACCAACAACAAAAAAAACCACAAACAAACAACAACAACAAAACCCAACAAAACAAACCAAAAACAAACAAACAAACAAACAAACAAAAAAGCTCTATGGTCAGCCAGCACAGGATGGCTCTTCCATGTAGACAAGCTGCAGAGACTAATACCAAGGACTCTACAGACAATGTCCTTCTGCAGCATTATCAGTTATTTAATCCTTCGGCAAGCTCAGGGGGCACTGCCTATCTAAAAGTTAAGGTCAGGGAGTTTTAGGGATGTAAAATACTGAAACCCAGCCGTATCATGTCAAAGCACTGGGACGTTGCTGGTTAGCAGATGTGGCTGGCACTCTACAATTGACTCTTTTTAGAAGTATGTTATTTCAAGTGAGGGGAATGAATCAGAATTCTGGTTCATTAATTAGGTTCTGGGTATTTTCCCTGTTTAACAAAAGAACACCTTCTATGCTAAGAAAGAAAGAGTTCCTATGGCTCTTCTTTACTCAGCATGGTCCCAGTCGGAGTCAGAGTGGGGCATGGCTCCCATTGAACATGAGCTCATAGACTCATAAAACTTTAGAGATTGGAAGGGACCTCTGGAGATCACTCAGTCCAACTCCCTCACCAGAGCAGGATTACCCAAGGCAGGCCACATAGGAACAGATCCAGGCAGGTTTTGAAAGTTGCTGGAGGAGACCCCACAACCTCTCTGGGCAGCCCGTTCCAGGATCTGTCACCCTCACAGAAAATTCTTCTTCATGTTGAGGTGGAACTTCCCATGTTTCACCTGCTACCATTACATCTTGTCCTATGACAGGGCACCTCTGAAAAGAGACTAACCCCTTCTACTTCAGAAATTTGTAAACATTAATAAGATCCCCTCTTAGTCTTCTCCATACTAAACAGCCCCAATTATCTCAATGTTTCCTCATAAAAGTTCCAGTTCCGTAATTAATATGTGGGAAAGTGGCCCTAAGCAAAGACAAGTAAAATGTTATATCACGAACTGGGGTCATGTTTAGATACCTGAACTCACTAAACAGTAAATACCTCAAGAACCTAATCCAAGATACTAGATTTGAGGTGTTTTTCAAGAGGCTGTAGAAGCCTTGATACATGGTTAGGAGCCTCAGCAGCTTCAGGAATCAGGACTGGCATTGCTGATTGACTTTAGGGCTCCAGGCAGTGGTGTAGCCAGTACACCACTACAGCTCAGGTGCACTGAAAGCCTGGAGCCAAAATTCACTGCAGCACACTCAAACATGCCCAGAGGAGGATTTTGAACAAGGTTTTCCATAGCTTTGGAATGTGTTTGTTGCTCATTTCTGAACTGCTTGGAGATAGTAGCCAATACCAGCTGCCCCAAAGGGGATGTGCCCACCTCACCTCCCTGTCCCTGCACTGATGCCTCTGGGAGTTCTGGCTTTGGATAGAGCCTGGGGAGCACCAGTGGCCCGCTCCATGGCAGTGGGGTTGGATGGATGACTTCCACAATGATCCACTGGAAGGAAGCAAGCTTGTCTATATACATAGGTACATTATATCTGCACAGGACATTGGGCAAGGATTTAGCACTTAACTTGGGACATTCCTGCCAGTCTTCGAATTAAAAAAAGTTCAGCCCTGCAAAAAGGTGAGTTTGAAGTGTGACTTCAGTATGCACTATGTATTTTATCAATACATATTCAACACATGCATACAAATTTGTATTTGTGTTTATATATATATATATACATATGCACCTATATAACAATAGACTTGTCATTCTTATGACTGATTTCTACAGAACAGAGTAATAAGCATCATATGGTTGTCTCATATCATTATATCAAAGTTCTTCCAGATTTGGGGTGGGGAGAGGGAGGAGAGGGAAGGAAGAGAGAAACTGCATGTGAAGGGTTTTCTTGGGGGGGATTGAAGGCATTTGAGGGACCTTTACAGAAATCACATTTAAGAGACCTCTCGTTCATCTTGCGAATGGTACAACAACAGCTTGCAGGAAGCGATAATTATCTTCTACTACCACTTGCTGGTACCCTATAAAATATTCTTTTAAAATATCTAATGTGTTGAGGTGTGTCAAGTATTTTTTTCACCACATGATGTGTGATAAACAGGATATCTCTCATAATCAGAAATCTAAAGCATGCGGAATGTAAAGATTAAAAGAGCAGTGTTTTTCTTTAAATGAATGTAATCAATGCACTTATTAGTTTGCTGCGGCAGAAGGAGGGAGTGGGCGGGTATTTCAGAGTTGGCACATGTCTATTTGGCAACAGTGAATAGCCTGAGTGTTTATAGAGAGAGCTCTGTGGAATCCCTAGATTCTGCAGATTTCCTTACCAATTTTGTCTCAGATAATTAAGGATTTTAAATAATAAAAGAAAAAGTTAAAGAGGAAGTACAAGCTCCAGCTGGATCAAATAAGAAATTAAAAAAAAATAAAAATAAAAAAGAAGGGTGTTTAAATTCTCAATATTGCCTTAAAACTAAAGATCAGCACTAAAGCACAATTTGGCTCTTAAAAGTAACTATGGAAAACCAGCACCTGCTTTCTCAACAGATCTTCTCTCTGGCAGTATCCAGAGATATATCTTCTTAAACTAGTGATTAAAAAAAGTTTCTACAACTGTTGGACCTGCAAGATGCAACTCATAGACCAGATGGGATTGAGCTGAAGACTTTCTGGTCTGTACCTGGATGAGCTGCATCACTGCACTGACCTAAGTCCTTGGCCATGGGATCAGATAAAGCCGTTGTCAGCCATGGCTTGATATGCAAATAACTCCAATATCTTCAAATCCCACCCCCTCCTTCAAGTAAGGATAAGATGTTACAGCAGTTCTCCTTGACTAAAATGAGAAATGTACATAGGTCTGCACAAATGCAGCCCAATCGCTTTTTGGTCCTGCCTGGGTATAACTGTGGCATACCTTCAGTTGAGACAGTCTCCCTTGCCCACCTGGTGAGCCAGATAACCTTAGTTTAGGCACAGTGAGGACATTGCCTGTAGGAGGAAGCTTCCCAGTGGAACAAACTGGTTGTAGTGTTACTGTCTCTTTCATGCACATGAGTCTCCTGAAGAGCCAGTGCATCTGCATCAGGGTGGCATAAAGGAGAAGGTGAAGACACAGAGAAAAAGTATTTTGTTTTTTCAAGTAAGGACGGGTGCCAACCCAAACCAGTGGTCATTCACCATACCTCTCCAGAACTGTGAATGGCAGCAGAATCAAAAGTCTAACCTGCTCTTCTGCCCCACCTTTTCTTTGTTCTGTGGCCCAGACCAGCCTCTAATCCTAGAAACATAATTTTATTTCATCTACAATTCCAAAAAAACATAGGCCTCTTAGGACCAACTGCTAAAAGCTGTATAGCTATATTAAGTTCAAAAAGTTCCAAAATCTTGTTGAGCTGAGCCCTTAGAGAGATGGTGGCCAACTCAGAGCAGATGAGTCCATGCTGTCCTTCTCTGAGAGCAGCATCTGTTCCTAGTACTGGCCTGTATCAGGAACAGTGTGGCCAGTAGGACCAGAGAAGTGACTTTGCCTCTGTACTTAGCACTGGTGAGGCTGCATCTTGAGTACTGTGTCCAGTTTGGGACCCCTCACTACAAGGACATTGCTTTACTGGAGCATATCTAAAGAAAGGTGATGAAGATGGTGAAGGGTCTAGAGCACATCTTATGAGGAGAGGCTGAGGGAACTGGGGCTATTTAGTCTGAAGAAAAGGAGGCTCAGAAGAGACCTTCTTGCTCTCTATGACTACCTGGAAGGAAGTTGTTGAGAGGTGGGGGTTGGGCTGTTCAACCAAGTAACAAGTGATACGATGAGGAAATATCTTCAAGTAGCAGCAAGGGAAGTTTAGATTGGATATTAGGAAGAATATCTTTACTGAATGGGTTATCAGGCACTGTAACAGCTTGTCCAGGGCAGTAGTGGAGTCCTCATCACTGGTGGTATTTAATTGTGGTGTAGATGTAGTGCTTAGGGATATGGTTTAGCTGAGGACTTGCCAGTGTCAAGTTAACAATTGGGCTCAATGATCTGCAAGGTCTTTTCCAATCTAGACAACCCTGTGATTCTGTGACTTGTCTCCACAGGGCATTGGTATGAACAGCCATAAGGATGGACAGATACGGTCATGGTGCCAGGCATTGGCACTCAGTTGGATTCTCTACTGAGAGCTGAGACCCTATCAGAAAGACCAAGAGCTAAACATACATCTAGTGCTATTTGCACTCTCCAGGTGTTATCAAACTCCTGTAGCTCCTGGTCACGCAGTGAGTAAATTCTCTGTAGTCACATATGAACTCTGGAAATGAACAGGAGCTGATTTCCCATGTCCTAGGACAGCAATATAAGAACATCTTAACTACAATGCTACTCTGAATTGTCCCAGCCTATATAGCTATATGACTTCCCAAAGAAACAACTATAGTGTAGTTATCAAATTAGCTCAACATTTTATTTTTTTCCAATCAGAGAAAATAAGCTATTTTTCCTAGTTTTAATACATATAATGTGTATAATACCTGAATGCATATGTGTGTATATAAATACATGCATTAATGAAATACTATATTATTAAGTTGTAATGTCTGGTTGACTAGAATTTGTTTCTTACTTTAAGACTAAAAGAGATTGATGCTATTGGCCAATGTGCTATTTTTCCAGTTAAATAAAATTAAAAGGTAAGTAAAACCAGCAGCAATTCAGAATAGGGGAAAATGTATATTGCAGAGTCATCATATCTGGTTTTGTCCAGCTGGCGGCTAAAGGAATTAGATAAAATAGTATTAAGGAAAGTACTTTTTTTATGTTATTTTTTTTCTTTTATAATGCACACCTACTAGGTGCACTTTGCCCTTCTTTCTTTTCAAACTTTACTCTTCAGAAAATTACACTGAGCTACTAAACCACAGAACAACACCATGTGCTGCGTGCAATCACAATTCCCATATCACAGCTTTGCCAGACCCCTGTAAAGGAGGCTTCTTCTCTTCTGTGAAGCCAGCTCCTCCTGACACTGGCAGCCTCCTCCTACCGTCCAAAAAAAAGAAAGATTATGTGCTTTTATATTCTCTCCAAGAGCCAGTTATAGAATCATAAAAGAGTTTGTGTTGGAAGGAACCTTTAAAGGTCATCTAGTCCAGCCCCCCTGTAGTGAGCAGGGATACCTTCAACAGATCAGCTTGTCCAACTAGATCAGAGCCCCATCAAGCCTGACTTTGGTTGAATGTCTCTACAGATGGGGCTTCCACCACATCCCTGGGCAACCTCTTTCACACACATATATCAGACCTGATGTCCAGTGACAGTTCAAAGTAATCTTTGCTTGAAGACCTTTCCCCACTTAGGAGTGTCATGTCACCTGGTGAAAAACTGGTGGGGATGCAACAAGGGGCCTCCAAAAGGGCACGGCAAAGCTTTAAGCTCTCTCAAGGTACTCAGCATTGAAGGTGATGCTGAAAGGAGAGGTCATAGGTTCAGAAGCTTTTCCAGCTTTAGGAGACCAGACCCTTCTGGTCACAAACAGCAGTGTGGAGGAGCCTCTTGACTTAAGGCATTTCCATCTGGTGGGAGGGAGTGGGAGAAGGGGTGAACCTCCGCTCCATTCACTCTGTTGTGGACTGGCAAATCCAAAGAAGCCACGGTAGGAGTGCAACCTATAAATGACACTGTCATATGAATTGATGGGATTTCACGGGGGATAAAGGTCAGATCTGAAACCCTTCGGAAAATAAGGGCCTGATGTAAAGGGCCATGAAATCTGTATGATTTCCACTGACTTCAGAGCAGATCCTGAGTGTATCACACAGTGGGGTCCTTAGGCAAGACCAGAAAAAATATCATCTGCAAGAGTGAGGCTGAGGAAAGAGGCATTATCTCATTCTGAGCTGTGAGGTACAGTCAAAGCCCCATCCTGCTCCCTTCTCAGTAGACATAGTATCTGGATAAAACATTTTCAATTGTACCCTTCAAACCTTTTCCCAACTATTTGGCAATTACCATTTTCTCACGGGATGTTGATTGCCCCTACATTTCCATCTATTACAAATTCCAGCAATGCACAGAAGGGTGCAGGTGAAACATAAACATCAATACCACTCTGTTGTAGGGCCTGCTAAGCTGCTTCTATGAGAAGGTCCCTCCCCCACTTCCCATTTTGACTTTTTTGCTGCTATACTTGATGACTGGCAATAAAAATGGGTAAACAGAGATCCGAGGGAAATGAAACTACATCTGTGGAACATTCAGAGCCAAAATACACAAGGTGGATAATTTGCATGCCGCATGTAAGAAGTAGTTACGCAGCTTTCTTCCTACTCTTTACATCTCCATAAAACATAATAATGGATTTCTAATTATACATCCAAATAATAAGCAAGCTGCAAGATTCTAGGAGAAAATTGGAAAGGGGGGAACAAACTAACCAAAGGTACAGATGTAACGAGGGTAGTGACATTTCTATAAAGATGCTTTAATGGTTTTTAAGTAGTCTTTTTGAAACAGAAATGTTTTAAGTGCCCTAATAGGAGTTTTCATTTTCAGACAATTCGCTACACAGTTAAGTGATGTCAGACTACAAGCTGTAATCTACCACAACGACCAAAGAGGAGATGTTTTCACACCCATTACAATATACAATTGAGTCCTAATTTGGTTTTCTACAAAAGAAACCAACAAGATTTATGCCAAATTCAGGCACTCTGGATGAAATATTAACTTTTGGTGTTAAACATCCGATAAACTTTATGCTAAAGTGTTATATTTATAAATTATAAGCTTCTTAAGTTAAAAAACAAATTCACATTGGGTTATGAAACACAGCCAGTATCCTGACCCTTTTATTGGCAAAGGACAAAATTCTGAGCCACGTCGCTGCAGGGAAGGGCCACACCCTCTGCCCATGCAAAATGCGAGAGCTCTGGCTGGTGGTCCCTCCTTGCCCTGGGGAAGTCCTTCCCCACCTCTGTCTGCCCACCCAAGAGTAGCCCAGATACCAGTCTCCTACTCACCTCCTGTGTAGCTGGGGCAGATGCAAAACCCCATCCCTCATGAAGGGTGATATCCCAGATGGTTGAAGTGCTAGACACCATCATTGCATCTGCCAATGTCACAGCTTCCACACTGAGCAGTAATTACCTGTCTGAGCTGCCTCCTCTCCTGGGACCTCCCCAGCCTTCAGCAGCTCACAAGGTTGGCCCAGTGCTCTGCCAACATCAGTTGCCCTTGACTCTGCTCTGCTGCTGCTCTGAGCTGTTGTCTCCTGCATAGTTTTTTGTTTTGTAGGATATTCTTACAGGGCAGATGTTTCACACATTCCTGGTCTGTGTCTTCCAGGGGGGTGATATATGTGCTTTGCACGTCAGCCCATCAATGTCAGCTCCATCAGCACACTGATGCAATCAGCTATCCCTAGTGAGTTAAGGCAGAGATTACCCAGCAATCTTGCTGTTACAGAAACAAAGCAGCAAATATTTTTTTCAAAAGAAATTTTCTAAATATCATTTTCCTTTCTTATTTTGCCTTACAAAGATAAAATCATTAAGTGTTCTTTGCAACTGGGGTACAAATGAGTCTTTCAGCCTTGGAAGTATGCACTTAAAGGATAAAATAATCCCCCTGTTTGCCTCACTTCTAAAATTAAATGGAGTTTAGAAGTAATGTTTGGGAGTGGAGGTGGATTTAGAATAGGTCTCAAAGTGACTTTTTCACAGGGAAAGAAACTCTGTGAGGGAAGCCAACTGTTAAACCTGTATGTCTCCTCAGTTCTCCTGGAAGAAGCAATAAGAGGGAGAGAGCTCTCTCCTACCAGAGCTGTCTCAGGTGAAAGATACAGAAAACCAAATTCCTCTCTACCTTGCAGATGATATAATCAGCAGGTGAACTTCTACTAAACAGCAGATCCTAGATGCTTCTCAGGCATTGGTGCTCCTGCCTAAGAGCCTCCAGTGAGGATTTTGCTGGCTAACCCAAGATTTGTGGTTATACTTAATATACTGCATAAAAGAAGTCATTATTTTGTAAAGAACTTTGTGACTTTATCTAATACATTAGCTATGTGATGCTTAACCCAGGTGTGAAAAGCAATATATTTAATTTAAAAATAAATACATTTAAAATAAATTGTAAAGCACAAGTTGCTTTACAAAGTAATGACTTCTGTCATGCAGTGTATTAAGCAATAAATGGATAGGAACAATATTCTTAATTTCTTGTTGACAATGAACAATCTGCACCTCTCTTGCTTTGCAGAATTGTTTTCCTCTAAAACCTCTGATACATCACATGAACACAAGTTTAAACCAAAAAACAAAAAACAAAAAACAAAAACAAACCAAAATCAAAACAACCCTGTTGATATCTCCACCAGTCAAAAACATTAAAGCTGCCACTATCTTTATGGGATCCAGCACCCAAGATATAAGGTAGAGAAGGTCAAAGTTTTTGAGGTGTCGCCAACTCAAATCCTGCAGGGCTGGAACTTGAAATAAGGTTTTGTACCAAGACATGCTTTTGAATCATTTCTGCCCTGGTACCTCACCTTTATCTTGGCATCATTGTGTCTTCTGAGAAACAGCAGCTACTAAGGGAAAGTGTAACCAGGCAAGCAGGAGAATCTCAGGGATCAGTCCTGGAAGAGAGGGGAATTTGCTTCTGTTGGCCTTGGAAACAAGCTTTCAGAAGTAAATGCTAATGTACCTTTGTGTAGATCCTGCTATAATCATTTGTTAGTCTGAAGCTGCTTCCACGGTGCATTGGCCTTCTCAGATCCTGTAGCAAGCACACACCACTCTGCTTACATTATTTATTATGACATTATTGTCAGCATCTGAACAGGGTATTTATTGAAATTATGAAGAAATGGTCAGCACATATCTTTAATGTCTTGAAGCTTTAGTATGTTGGAATACAGAGGTCCTCTGTGGAGCACTCGAGGTTTTTTGCTTCAACGTGAGCAGGTTCCCAGCCAAGCAGAGGAGTACCTGTTACTGCTGGTGTGGCAGGTAACTAGGAGAGAAATGGCAGCTGGGTTTTGCCCACCAGAAAGATTTTGATATTCAGTTAATACTAAGAACTAACAGGGAACATGATTGCTGGCAAGAGTGATGGGTGCTAAGGAATAGGAGGTCTAAAATTATTATTGCCCATTTGCCTGTGTGTTTTGATCTTCTCCCACTCTCTTCTTGTGTAGACAGGCAGTGATTTGTGTTCATGTTTTGCATGACACTTAGTAAGCTAATAGCAAGTTAGCAAAGGACAAAAAACCTTTGCTCCCAATTCCAGCCCTTGAATTCTTATCTATATAAAATATCACTAAATACTGTGAAAATTAATTTCTTTATGCACAAGGATTTTATGAAACTGTACAGATAAATTTCAGTTTCAGGGCCAACCGTGCCCCTGCGGTCAAGAAGGCCAGTGGTATCCTGGGATGCATTAGGAAGAGTGTGGCCAGCAGGTCAAGGGAGGTTCTCCTGTGCCTCTACTCTGCACTAGCCAGGCCCCACCTGGAATACTGTGTCCAGTTCTGGGCACCCCAGTTCAAGAAGGACAGAGAGCTACTGGAGAGAGTCCAATGCAAGGTCACCAAGATGATTAGGGGAGTGGAGCATCTCCCTTACGAAGAGAGGCTGTGAGAGCTGGGGCTCTTTAGCTTGAAGGAGAGGAGACTGCAGCGAGACCTCATAAGTGTCTGTAAATACATTAAGGGTGAGTATAAGGAGAATGGAGCCAGATTCTTCTCATTGTCATCCAATGTTAGGACAAGAGGCAATGGGAGTAAGTTGGAGCACAAGAGGTTTAGGGTAAACACAAGGAAAAATATTTTCACAGTGAAGGTGAGAGCTCAGGAACAGGCTGTCCAGGGAGGTTGTGGAGTCTCCTTCTCTGGAGACATTCAAGACCTGCCTGGATCTGTTCCAGGGTGACTTGGTCTAGGTGATCTTGCTCAGGCAGGGGGGTTGGACTAGATGATTTTCTAGATGATTTTTCTTCCAACCCTAACATTCTATGATTCTAACATTACTGTATCAATTCCAAGGTTTACACATCAGCTGGAATTTCTTAGCATAATATTGTAATAATTACTTGAAGGTATTACTTAGACATTGAAATTAAATTTCTGAAAACTAGCATTAACTGAGATTTAATATTTCTCACTAAAATGTGGTTCTTTTTTCAGAAGAAAAAAAGTATTCTGGAAAGACAGTCTAAATCTACCCTTTTGAAACCAAATCAATTTATTTTCATATTAATGTGTTAGTAATAAAATCATTATTTATAAGTAAGATTTATGGTAATTTATTTCCCAGGTATCTACAAACCACTTGTCTGCTGTAAGGTCTGCTTGTTTCATTAGATTGCCAACTGCTCCATCTTGTGGCAGCGTCGCCACATCAATGCAAAACGGACACAACCTTCCAACTTCATCTCTCACCGATTGGTTTCCACACCAAATAAATGTGGCAATTACCATAAATCGATGGCATAGACATATTCCATTTGTCTTAAACTATTTGGTATCTTAAAGAAAAACACCATTGTGGTGGAGAAAAAAAAAAACCATAACCTAACATAGCCTGGATGAATCACTACATATACTGACCAGAAAACACAGAAGGCTTATTTCTTTTTGCCCATATTCAGAAAATATTTTAGTGTTGTATGTGTAAGCACCTGTCACATTCAGGAAACTTTTAGGAAATCTTGTTGGCAAGGGAAGTTGCTCCACTGCAAGTGGTTCAAATGTAAGAACTGAGAAGCCTGGTTGGGATACAATTAGTAGTTCAGGATTGCTTCTTTCAACAGCCTTGGGAATGCAAGGGAATTAAAGGAATGGGAAGCTAAAACATTATTAAAACTGACAAAATGATTTTATTACTTATAGGCCAAAACTAGCACACCAATGAATTTTCCTTCTTTGGTTCTCCCATACGATAATTCAGTTCTGATAAATCTGTAAGAGTGGGGAAAAAAAATAATTAAAAAAGGGTAGTCTCACCTTTTAATCAGCTTTGACAGTACACAACACTTCTTCATAGAAGAATCTCCCATCTCTTAAATGTTGTATTACAGATGATTGAGAGGAACTTCATACAAGCAAAAAATGCAAAAAGTGTGTACAGGTCTGGGTGGGTTTTTTTGGTTTGTGTTTTTTTTTTGAGGGGGGATAGGGCTGTTGTGAAGATTGTTGTTGTTTTGGGTTTTTTTCCAAATGCTTCTCTCTTTTGGCTCCATTTCAGAATTAGTTGGAAGTCTAAGCAAGTAGCTACAAATCAAGTGACTTTGGTTTTACAGCATTAACTATCATGTCTAGGGACTTTCCTAAAAATTGTCCTAAAACTTCACCCTATCCAAAAGTTTTGTTGGACCTCCACACCAAAGGCCATGCCTATACTTTTTAGGACAGTAACATGTTAAGAAATCCTTTTATGAAGTGATAAAAGACTACGTATGTTGTAAGTATGGATACACTGGTGCACTGTTATAGCTCTACTGCTTAAAAATAAGGTAGGAAAATTGATATGGTCAAACTGATTTTCATTTGTGTTAAATTATAAATTTTACTATTTAATCTCCTCCTCTATCTTCTTCAGCTGACACTTTTATTTAATGTGCTTATGTTTATTTTATGTAAGCATGTCAAAAAAAGGCTTAGGTACCTGTCCCAGCAGGAATATTTACTGAATGCCTTTTTTTTTTTTTTTCAATAGACTGCTATTGTTACACATGAACAATTCAGAGTTAAATAGAAAAACATGATAATTAAGTCATTTTGAATACATCATAGTGGAAAACAGGTCTTAATGCAACCACTGTTTTCTTTTCTAAGAGCTAGGTGAATTGCCTCAGTCAGCTGTTCTATTCAACTTAAGCTTTAAACAACTTTTCCAACCTGAATGATTATGATAACGGAGTCCAGCCATTAATCCTGTACTGTCAAGTCCACCACTACACCATGTCCTTCAATGACACATCTATAATCTTTTAAATACCTCCATTGATTCCTCCACCAATTCCTTTAAAGCTTGACAACTCTTTTGGTGAAGAAACTTTTTCCTGAAGTCCAATCTAAACTTCTCTGACATAACTTGAGGCCATTTGCTCTTGTCATATCTTTCAATTACTTCAAGAGACCGACACCCACCTCTCTACCTCCTTTCAGGTTGTTGCAAAGTCACATACCTTGAGATTAACTACTTCAGCAGCAAGAAATCTTGCCCAAGTTTACTAATTATCATCACAAAACAGAGTGACTTTGGGGAGTAAGGAACCAGAAACACACAAGTCAAGGATGCCTACCCAGTTTTGTGACCTGCTCTGTTTTGGTCAGCTCAAGATGTCTCTTTACTTGCTGCCCCCTTGTGAATGGTGATCATACAGACCACTCATCTCCTGAGTACATTTTCTTACCTCCAGCATGTATTTTTTTTGGTATAACCTACAGCAAACGAAAAGCGGAGAAGGTACTTTAGCACTTTGAAAACCTGTCTGTGAGGGAGAATACTGAACACTGAAGTCTAAATTTTAAGCAAGTTGGAAGGTTCCCTGTTGTTAAAACTACAGAATTATTTTTTTTTCTGCTTTCTCTTGACAAGATGAACTTTATACTGTTTTTTTGTTGTAGCCCAGTTCTTACAGAAAGATGAAATGATGCTCTTCCTTGGAAGCTGTATGTATTTGACCTCTGTCCCAGGAAGGAAACTGGCAATAAACCAAAACCGTGCACTTTTGGGTGAATGCTGTAACCACTGATCTATTTTGGAAGGCTATAATTATAGACAGGAGGTGGGCAGCACTGTCATCACCTCCTGCTTCTGATTTTAAAAAAGAAAAAGTTATGACTGTATTTGGCAAAGAGTCCAAAGCTATCTTTGTGCATTAGCCATATTCGGAACATTCCTCCTTCATCAGGCCCCTTGAGATTTAAGGGGTGGAGAAGAGTATTCTAAAAGATAAACTTCAGCTTAATCCCTCCAGCTCTTTCTGCATTTGGGGGAAGAAGAGAAAAACTCCTCCAGAGGGTGATTCAGAGCTCCTAAAATTAGGTACTTGCTCTGAATCACTCTCTACTTAACCTAGGAAGGCATCCTGGAGACAATGGATTCCACAGGCTAAGGTTATCCTCTGTGACCGTTCTCTCAACATCCCCTTAACTGGGGGAGGCACGTCAAAGTTGTCCAAATACTTGGTTAGGAGCTGCTAGAATTCCAGAATATAGTAGTAAGGTTACTGAACAAATAGACTAGTTTTTTGAAGATGTAATTCACCAACAGTTTCATAAATCATTATTACTTCAGAGGAGCTAAAATGCAAAGCTACAACTCTATTTTAGATTTAGCATTTTGGCAAACCACACCACAATTATAT